>JBBPBX010009906.1:0-50915 GCA_038048925.1 Garcialebias charrua
TTAATAGCAGCTACGATCTCACTTTTATTTTTAAAATCGTGAAAAAGTGCATCTGCAGCCTCAATAAACGCTTCTTTCATAACTTCTCCATCACTGAACGACTTCTTATGTTGAGCCAGGATGCGGCTAACACGGTAGGAGGCGATTGTAGCTGCCTTACCTTTCGTGCTGGGCCGAGTGAAGATCGATTGCTGGGCTGCAAGCTTGTGTTTTAGCTCCCGCACTTTGTGAGTCCGTAAAGAACTTTTAGGAGGGAAATCTGCATCAAAACGTTTGTGCATCGTCTTGAAATGCCGCTCCAAGTTGCACTTTTTGGGCAAGGCAACGCTCGAATTACAGATGAGGCAAATAGACTTTGAATTAGAATAAACAAAAAAATAATCCTCCTCCCATTCTGTGTGAAAATAGTAAGTTTTCGTTTGCTTCTTCGCTAGTTTTCCTTCCATGTTTTCTGCGTACTGACATTCACTCTTCAGCGGTCTCACTGCTGTCTTAAAGTCTCGTCAGTCATCGCGAGACTGTGTCTGTGAGCATACAAGATGGGGAGGGCTGAGGAAAGCGTTGGTGCGCATTGGCATATAGTCATTCCTCCCTCCACCCCTTCTGCCGGAGTTAGAATGAAGCTGAGCAGCGGCCACCACTTCTGCCGGAGTTAGAATGAAGCTTAGCAGCGGACATTTCACCTTGTTAACAGCTGAGAGCCGGCTCGTCAGCTGTTAGAGCAAGGTTGAGCTTCGCGGGCAACTGGGAACCAGCTGGTGGGCGACCGGTCGCCCGCGAGCGACTGGTTGGGCACACTTGCTCTAGGATAAAATTATTTCCTCCACTTGCCAGGATTTATCACTCTGTGCTGCCTCAGACAAGCAAAAATAAAATAAAACCTACCTCTGTTCTTCTCCTATCTCCTGCTCACATGAACATCTTGCACCAAAAACATTAGTTACTTGCAGTCTCTGTTCACTTCCAGTCCAGAAAAACACTCTTATCTAAAACTACAAACATTCACTGTTCAAATCCCTTAGAGACAGTGGACATCAGCTTGCCACTTGTTTTGTCTTGACGTTTCCTGAAAGTCCACTCTTTTGGGTCTGCACTTCTCACAACATGGACTGAGGAAACACGAATTTGACATTTGTAAGCAAACCATGTATTTTTTGCATTCCACCTAAAAAAAAGCTTCAACTTAGATTGAAAACTAGAACACAATTGCAAGAAAGTTAACACGATTGGTTAGTCATGAATAAAATAAGCCTATGAGCCTGAAACCTATTTCTCCTCATTTCAAGTTTGATGTATAACATAACTTTCCACACTGTACACGTGTCTATTTTAACATAGTTGTGCGTAATCATTTTCACACAATTCAAACTGTAGAACACCATGAGCGTGTAACATTCAGGGCCTATAAAACTGTATGTAATTTGCAGTTTTTGAGCAGTATTGTAAAACTGTTGCATTTTGTTTTTGTGATCAGACTTTAAAGACAATGTATTCTGTCTCCTTGCAGGTGTGTACGAGTCACTGACACAGGATTGGGCTATTTGTCCACCATGTCGTCACTAAGAAGTCTTTATCTGCGCTGGTGCTGTCAGGTAATCAATCACAAAATGAAACAAGACGAGGGAGCTTTTACAACTTTTAAAAATTATCACATAGAAATTTCTGTACATGTTATGCCCTGGTGGCATGGTGGCACAGTGGATCAGTTGGTAGAGCTGTTGCCTCTCAATGAGAAGGTTGGCGGATCGAATCCAGGCCAGGGGGCTTTCTGGGTGAAGTTTGCATATTATCTCTGTGCTGCGTGGGTTTTCTCAAGGTACTCCAGTTTCCCCCCATAGACCAAAAATATGCATGTTAGGCTGATTGGTAACTGAATTGTCTCTAGGTGTGAATGAGAGAGTGAATGGTGGTTTGTCTCAATTGTCTCAATGAATCCTTGTGATGGACTGGAGACCTGTCCATGGTGTCCCCATGATGGACTGGAGACCCATCCAGGTGTTCCTGAGATGGACTAGAGATCTGTCAATTGTGTCACTGTGATGGACTGGAGACCTGTCCAGGGTGTCCCTATGATGGACTGGAGACCTGTCCAAGTGTCAACCGCCTCTCTGTGTGACTGTTGGATATGGGCACCAGTGACCCCCCATGACCCGGAATGGAATAAGTGGGGATAAGATGATTAATGGATGTTCTGCCCTGTCCACACTATTTCAAATTATTTTTAAAACAAAGGCTTTTTTCCTGCTGCATTCACATTACATTTATGGAAGCCAGGAGCAGACATCCTCCAATGGGAGGGTTGGATGCTCAATTCCACCAGCAATCACATGTTGAAGTGTCCCTGGGCAAGACAGTGAACGTGTCCCATTGGTGTATGAATGTGATCTAAAGCTCTGATTAGTCTCTACAGATTCAGATTTTCTTTGTAGAGATGTAGTAGAGTGCTGTATGAATGTGTGTGTGTGTGTGTGTGTGTGTGTGTGTGTGTGTGTGTGTGTGTTCATTCAACCTTTATTTAGGCAGGTAAATCCCATTGAGCTTTGAGGACTCATTTACAAGCGAGACCTGTATTCAACAAAGAATGATGACAACAGCAACAACAATAGATATTCATAAAAGGCATACAGATTTTTCTTAAAACAAGTTAAAAAATAATGTTGAAAAGTAGCAAAACAGCTAGATTATAAGGCAGATGTAGAAAACTATAAACAGGAATATGTCTGCATTGGTTCTTGCCAGGATTCCAACAGATTCTTAAAGCCATTTAGAGAGGTCAAGGTTGAGAGCTTAAGATCTTTTTGTAAGATATTCCAGGAAGCAGAAGTGTGTAGTAGTAGTAGTAGTAGTAGTAGTAGTAGTAGTAGTAGTAGTAGTAGTAGTAGTGGCAGTAGTATTAGAGTGCTGCATGAATGTATGTGTGTGTGTAGTAGAGTGCTGTAGGAATCTGTCTATTTAGTAGAGTGCTGTATGAATGTATTTGTATTAGAATGCTGTATGAATGTGTGTGTGTAGTAGAGCGCTGAATGAATGTGTGTGTGTGTGTGTGTGTGTGTGTGTGTGTGTGTGTGTGTGTAGTAAAGTACTGTTTGAATGTGTGTGTAGTGGAGTGCTGTATGAATGTGTGTGTAGTAGTGCTGTATGAATGTGCTTGCAGTAGAGAGATGTATGAATGTGGTAAATGGAGCTTACTTATATAGCGCTTTCCAGCCCCCTATGAGGGGCCCCAAAGCGCTTCACAGTACCAGCCATCCACCCATTCATACACACATTCATACACCGGTAGCGGTAACCTGCCATGCAAGGCGCTGCCAGTCCTACCGGGAGCAACTCGGGGTTAAGTGTCTTGCCCAGGGACACAACGAGGTATGCAGTGACCGGGGATCGAACCCGGGACCTTCTGGTCCTGAGCCGGCTGGCCTGCCTCTACACCATCTCGGCCCTGAATGTGTGTATATTAGAGTACTGTATGAATGTGAGTGTAGTAGAGTGATGTATGAATGTGTTTAGTAGAGTACCGTATGAATGTATATGTGCATTAGAGTGCTGTATAAATGTTTGTGTAGTAGAGTGCTGTATGAATGTGTGTGTAGTAGAGTGCTGTATGAAGGTGAGTGTAGTAAAGTGCTGTATGAATGTGTGTAGTAGAGTACTGTATAAATGTGTGTGTGCATTAGTGCTGTATGAATGTGTGTGTGTAGTAGAGTGCTGTATGAATGTGTGTGTAGTAAAGTGCTGTATGAATGTGTGTGTAGTAGAGTGCTGTATGAACGTGTGTCGACTAGATTGCTGTATTAATGTGTGTGTATGTGTGTGTGTGTGTGTATGTGTATGTGTTTGTGTGTGTAAATGTTTGTTGAGTGGTAAAGAAAAAAGAACGATGAAGTTGTGTGGTAACAGACAAACGTAAAGGAGAATAATAAAAAAGGAAAAGAAAGGAAAAACAAACAAACAAAAACAACAACAACAATTAAAGCGGCAAGCAACATTGAGGCCCTTGCAGCTTAGTGCCGCTCCGGCCTTATTGTGGCGACCGCGGGAGCTCAAGTTTGTTCGCTCGGTCGCCACCTCGAATGCTCTCGTGCCCATCCCGCACCCGTTTGCCAAGAACAGTTAGCGAATACAGTTTCAGTCTTGTACTGTATGTTACACAGGCGGAAGCTGGAAGAGTCACCCAAAGGTAGTCCCCGATTTACGAGCGCTCTGATCTACGAGGTTCCAGACTTACGAGCTGGCGAATTTTTGGAAAAAACGAAAAAAATACTGAGTTTTCATGTGTTTTTTCACCACAGTTAGTTAGCTAAGCATATGGACACACGTTTCCGATCATTTTTATGCACTCATAAGCAGTTTTTGGATGAAAATAGAGTGTTTGTAGTCGCGCTAGCGAAAACCGTTCCAATTTACGAGCGAAATTCCGGATTTACGAGAGAAATGGCGGCCGTTCCGAAATACGAGATTTCCGGTTTACGAGCGCCTCGTTGTAACGGATCTCGCTCGTAAATCGGGGACTACCTGTAATCGTGAGTTTCTTGTGTGAGTTGGAGGGGCTTAAGTGATGTCATGAATCAACAAAACCAATTTTTCTAGAAGTGCGCATTGATCAAGTACAAAAAAATCTGATGCAGATGGGATTATGTATCACTGAGATAGGGGGCGCACCGGAGTACAATTTTCAACAACAATACCAATGTGTCCAAAAATGCTCATTGATGAAGCACCATAAATCTGGTGCAGATTGTTTGGTGTATCACTGATCTGTAACTGTTGGAGTAATGTAGGGGGCGCACTTGAGTCAAATGTTAAACAACCTTATCAATGTGTTTAGAAGTACCCACAGATTATACACAATAAATCTGGAATAGATTAGATAGTCTATCATTGAAATATAACAGTTTGAATTATGTAGGGGCACACTGGAGTGAAAAGTTAAATAACAATAGAAATGTGTGTAGAAGTGCTCACTGATGACGTAAAATAAATGGTGATACATATTGGATGATATATCACTGATCTGTAAGTGTTTGAATAATGTAGGGGATGCACTGGAGTGAAATTTTAAACAACAATATCAATGTGTTTAGAAGTGCTGACAGATGACACACAATAAATGTGGAACAGATTGGATGATCTAGCAATGAGCTGTAAAAGTTTGAATAATCTAGGGGGTACACTGGAGCCATCTGTTAAACCACAAATATCAATGTGTGTAGAAGTACTCACTGATGAAGCACAATAAATCTCATGTAGATTGGATGATGTATCACTGAGATATAACTGTAGTAATAATATAGGGGGCGCTATGGAGGGTATTGGCCACTTATCATGGAAGCCTATTAAAGTGGTGGATAATGATCGATCGTAGTGATTTTGGTGCACCTCGGTTCAAATCTGTGGAATTTAGAGCCAAACGTATAGCGACAGCGTCACTTCTGCGATCGTCATGCCACCATGTCAACATCCTCCAGCAAAAACAGTTTGCACTTTAAAGCAAGTTAGACCAACTTGTTATATATCTTCTAACATAGGATCATCCTGATTAGTTCATTGGTGTCAGAGAGGGAGCTTTCCAAGTAAAAAAAGTGACTTCCTGTTCTGAGGGGGCGGGGCTTCGATTACGTCACAACGGTGACACAAAGGATCGCCGGGCATCCAACAAGGATGACTTATGCCAAGTTTGGTGCATTTTGGTCTTTAATTGTGAAAGTTATAGCTGTCTGAAATTTAAGGCGTGAAACGCAAATTTGAGGCCTGGCCACGCCCCTTTAGCATAAACTAAAACCCAGGCTATTGATAACTTTTACTGTCCAATGTGTTAAGGGCATATTAACTAAGTTTTTAAGTGGACAGCACCTGTGTGACAGCACCTGTGTGAGCGGACGCGGGCGCGCTTTGGTTGCCGCTGTTCCTCGTGCTTTTTGCTCCTTGAGCTTTTTTTGTTACTTTCTGCTGTTTTTTTCACCGACCCTTGTTGGGCATTTCTACCTTTCTGTGATTTAGTTTTAGAGCAACTGTCTTTTCTGACTGCGTTGTGGATCTGCAGACGTTACACGTTGCCGGTCAAAGCAGTTGGCCACTTGTCCTGAGCCTGGTTCTGCTAAAGGTTTCTTCCTTCTAAAAGGGAGTTTTTCCTTTCCACTGATGCCATTGTGCTTGCTCAGGATGGGAGACCATGGCGAAGCCAAGATTTGACTTGTTTGCTGGATTCATTAGATAGAAAACTTTACTAGTCTAACCGGAATTTTAGTGGGAGCTGCTAGCTCCCGCTAGCTCTAGCACGAATTTAGCTTAGAGAACCACGTAACTGCATTTATTGTTTGCTTACTTGCTGCCTCTTTCAACTTCCTGTGTCCTCTGGACTGTTCTGGATTCCCTCCTGTACTCCTTCAAGGTAATGCTCATTCAAGTTACCTCTCTCTGCTTCTTGTATATCTTTTTCGGAGCCGTGGGCCTGCTGTTAGCGGCTAGCTCCGTGCTAGCTTCTACCGGCCCGACGATGTTGACGTACTCGGCTTCGGAGTTGTTTGAACTTAACAACTGCTCCATTCCTCCTTCTGTTTCCACCATCAAACAACTGGGACTTCTGCGTAGACCTCGTTACATTCATAGAAGCTCTCGAAAGAAAACCGTTTATTCTCAAGCGAGCTCTGACTTGATTACTACTGTCTGGACTGAGAGACGTGTCGCAGGTGTCGCACCTCGATGTCATCATCGGAACGCTGCGTCTGTAGTCCCTTGTAGTCCATAGCTCATGAAATGGCAAGGAAAACGTGGAGTGAACTTCAGTCTGCTTAAACCGGTTCAAAAAGCTCCCATTCCAACTGGTATTAAATTAGAACTTTTCAATGTGCAGTCACTATCCAACAAATCATGTTTAATTCATGATCACATTCTGGAGAAGAACTTGGACCTCATGTGTCTTACAGAAACTTGGCATCCACCGGATTTGTTCAGTTCTCTGAACGAAGCTTGTCCTTCTGGTTACAGCTATCTGCAGAGAGCTCGCAGCACTGGCCATGGTGGTGGTCTGGCGGTAATTTATCGCAGTAATTTAAAATAGTCTCATCTGGTTTCTCAGGACTTTTCTTCTTTTGAATGTCTGGCCTTCAGCTTCAAAGCTCCACTCCTGATGAATGTTATATTAATTTATAGGCCTCCCAAACTGCATGTTTCATTTAACTCAGAGATGCATGACCTCCTCACTTTTTTATGCACCTCCCCTGTGAAGACCATTTTTCTTGGCGACTTAAATATCCACATGGACAATTCCTCTTCACCTCTGGCAACAGATTTTACAGATTTTAAGTCTCTTTTGGACTCTCTTAATCTCACTCAACACGTTGACGCCCCTACGCACAGCAGGGGGCATACTCTGGATTTGGTGATTACAGACACTGTACTCATAAATAACTTGTCTGTATATGACCTGGGTGTCTCAGACCACAGGGTCATCTCCCTGGAAGTGCCTTCATCTTTGCTTGTTTCAAACACAAAACGACCTATCCAGTTCCGTGACTTTAAAGGAGACCACATATTGTTTTTTTTAAATTTTATGGTATTTCTGTGGGCTATCCAGACCATATTCATTCAATTTAATGCACAAAATAATTCTTAGATAATAAAATATCCCCTTTCTAGTTATGCATTTTCTGACTTCCATTCTAAACGACCGGTTTATGATAATGAGCTCTGAATGCCATGCCCTACAAAAATCTGTTTGCATTTACTCCGCCCTCTGAAACAGCCAGTATCTCTAATGTTGTTGTTTTAAAATTAGCTCTTTTTTAATTACTCATTTGACTTACTGTTAGTGCTAGCTTAAGATAACTTACCGAAAGCCATCTGCGCGCGCCGCCATTTGCAGCTCCTTTTAGCGTTAGCCCACCTCCGAGGCTAATGATAGCTCTTCCTCCTCCGGCACACCGCCAGTTAACCGCTCGTTGCATGCGGCACTTTTGGGAGCGATCGCTGCTTCAGTCCACGCACACACAAAGTTCACCGAGTGTCTCCAGTTAATTTATCCGTATGAGGCAACCTCTGACCGGACCCCACGGACCTCAAAAGCCAGCAGCTCCCAGCAGTTCCCGCACGCAGATGGTCCCTTCGCCGGCGGTCTGCTCGTTTTATTTCTGCCGGCTGCGCGTTGGGAGCGATCGCTAAAAATTGAACTAAAACGTAAAAATAACAATTATACTTTATTTATAAAGCCATTTAAAACAACCACAGCTGCAACAAAGTGCTGTACACATGAAATTAAGAACATTTAAACAAAAGATGAGATGAAATCAGGAATCAGGTGAGGGGCTGGACTCAGGTTTGGTGTGGGTTGTGGCTGCGGTTTGTGACGTCACAAACCGCAGGAAGTGAGAACGAAGTGTTTCTATCACAGACAAATAAATCTACTTAGAGTAAATAAACCACTGGGTGCATTTCTTTGGCCTTAGGACTGTTTTTTTATGAAGTACATACCCAAAGTTGAGTAAAAAAACCATTAAAAAGTGAATTTTGAATCTGTGGTCCCCTTTAAAAACATTTCTCCTAATGTTCTGTCTGCTGATCTTCACGCCCTGGCTGCTGTCAATCATTCATCTGCAGATGACTCTGTGGATTACTACAACCAATCTCTCCGGGAGCTCCTGGACCTACACGCCCCCTTGAAGTCAAGACTGGTGTCTTTCTCCCGTTCAGCCCCCTGGTACACTGGTGAGCTGCGCAAGATGAAGGCAACTGGCCGTGCTATTGAGAGACGTGTAAAATCATCTGGTCTCTCTGTACATAAGCAGGCATATAAAGAACATCAGAAAGCGTACGCCTATTCTCTTAAAGAAGCACGCTCCAAATATTATTCTAACATCATCAACAACTGCCCAGGAAACTCTAAACAGCTCTTCTCCACAATAACTCGTCTGCTTAATCCCATTAAACAAACTCCTGAGGACTCTGCTCAAAAATGCGGCCTGTTCCTTTCGTCATTTAAAAACAAAGTTGACACTATCAGATTTCAGCTCCACAACCTCCCTGTTCTCAGTGTGCCATCTACCCGTCTGCATTTTGGGACCCTAAACAGCTTTGATGAAGTTGTTCAGAGTGAGGTGGAGGCCATCATCAAGAAAATGAAGCATTCATCCTACGCCCTGGATCCCTTCCCCTCGTCTCTCATAAAATCCAATCACTCTGCAATTAGCCCATTAATCACACAAATAATAAATAAGTCCCTACAATCTGGTCATGTTCCACTGCCTCTAAAAACTGCAATCATTAGGCCTCTTCTGAAAAAATCTAATTTGGATCTCGACATTTTTCTAATTACCGCCCAATTTCACACCTACCTTTTCTGTCTAAAGTGCTGGAGAAAGCTGTTGCTACTCAGCTGCAGGACCACCTACAGCAACACTCCCTGTATGAGAAGTTCCAGTCTGGATTCAGGGCAGCTCACAGTACTAAGACTGCATTGCTGAGAGTTACCAATGATGTGCATACGTCCCTCTTAGGATGGTGCGCGCGCCAATTGCAATGTTTCGTACCTTGGTGACAAGACATCCCCCTCTCCACCTCTGTTACAAATCTTGGAATAAAAATGGACTCTCATCTTACATTTGAAAATCATTTGAATCATTTGATTTGTATTGGATCGTTTGATTTATGATCTGCAATGTTTTTATGTTTTTCGTGTTGTACTTCATTGTCTGTGTTGCCTGTTGCATGTTTGTTTGTCCAGCACTTTGGTGTGGACTTGTTCCTGTTTAAAGTGCTTTATAAATAAAATGGTATGGTATAGTATGGTAAAACTTGCTTCTTCCATCTTCGAAACATCTCCAGACTTCGCCCATCCCTAACTTTTTCCGATGCTGAGAAGCTCGTCCATGCTCCTCCAGGCTCGACTACTGCAACTCCCTGTTTATTGGAATCCCTGGCAAATACCTTCAGAAGCTTCAATATATTCAAAACAGTGCAGCAAGGATTTTGTTGAGAGTTCGTAAATTTGAACATATTACACCCATTCTCCATAACCTTCATTGGCTTCCTGTCGCCTACAGAAATCAGTACAAAACTGCTCTCATTACACATCAATGCTTACACGGAACTTCACCAGATTATCTAAAGGACATTCTTATTCCATACTCATCCACCCGGTCTCTACGGTCACAGAACAGTAATCTCCTTCACATTCCGAGAACCAAATTAAGGACCATGGGAGACAGGGCTTTTAGTGTGGCTGCCTCCCGCCTGTGGAACTCTCTTCCTGACTGCCTGAGAGCCCCACAGTCACTGGTTGACTGTAAGAGCAGCTTGAAGACCTTTCTTTTCAACCGAGCATACTCTGCCTCCTCATGATTCTACATTTGATCTTAGTTGATACTGTTATTGATTTTATTTGTTTTATTACTTGTTTTATTGACATTTAATTCTGTTGCACTTTGTAGCACTTTTGAGATTTTCATTAATGAAAAGTGTGTTATAAATTGAATTCATTATTATTATTATTATTATTAAGTTTGAAGGCAATCCTTCAAAATCCCTAGGAGGAGTTAGTTAAAATCTGTAATTCAAAACGCCGGAAAATGAACCTTTGACCTAAACTGGCTGACTTACTGTTGGTTTTGGACCATGGCTCCAAGAGACTTTTTCGTAGGTCCTAAGAAGATACAGATGTTCACCAAGTTTTAGAATAATCGGTCCAAAATTGGCTTGGGGCTGAGTTTTTTAAATATCTAGGGGGCACTGTGGAGGCTATTGGCCAATTAACATGGATTCCTGTTCAAGGGGTGGACAACGATCGATTCTAGTGATTTTGGTACACTTTGGATCAAATCTGTGGAATTTAGAGGCAAATGTATGGAGACAGCATTATGTCTTACTTCGCCACATCGCCACGCCCACATGCTCCAGCCAAAATGGTCAGTGTTGGAAAGCTTGTTACACCAACATGTCTTCGGTCACTGGACACACTGTCATGCTGATTAGGTAACAGGAGTCCGATCGGGACCGTGCAATGTAAAACTTGACACTTTCTGTTGTCAGGGGGTGTGGCTTAAGTGATGTCATGATTTGACCATTCAGTATTGTAGGGGTCCGGATGTGAGTCAATCACTGAAGGTTTGATGTATTCGTGTAAGTGCTATTAGCGTTTTGTTTTTCATGGCGAGATGTCTAACTTTGACGTCTGGCTCCACCCCTTCGTCATGCTTCAAAACGAACCGTTTTTATCATTTTTGGTCCCCCATGCCTTATGAAGAAACCGGCCAAGTTTGAACCCGATTGAGCAAAATCCCTAGGAGGAGTTCATTCAAATGTGGAGGTTGTAAACTGTCAAAAATGTGTGAAAATTTGGTCAGCATTCCAAAATGGCTACCTTCCCATTTATTGTAAAACGTTGGTGCCAGAGGATTTTTTGTGCATCTTGGTGAATTGGACAAGTGTACCAAATTTCATGATTCTACGTCAAACTAAGGCCAATGTGGAGGGTATTTTGAAAAATTCTAGGTGGCGCTCTTGAGCCGTTTCTGCTGCGATTTTAGCCATGCCCCCAAAATACGTAAAGTTTCACCAGACCTGATACGGCCACCAAATTTGGTGAATTTTGGTATATGTAAAGGACCCCAAAGGGCCAATTCATTTGGCGGAAAAAATTGTAGGTCAAAACTCGCCTCTGATCACACTGAAGTCCATCCCACGCAGCTCTCTGCCCCGACTTCTGACCTGCTGTTTTTGTTTATAGTGCTCAAATTTAGCTATAATTGACCGAGGTTGCTTGTTATCGGGCTTCTTACCTCCGAGCCGGTGAACACAATGGAAAGTGATGTTTTTTACCTTCTCACTTGGGAGTTTCAGCTGACGTTTGGATAAACTCACGAATCAAAACTTCGGCATCCTCCTCTGCTTGTTCTGGGATCCCCGAGAAGACAAGATTGTCTCGCATGCTCCGAGCTTGTTGGTCCAAGATGGGCTCTTTGATTTTTCCTGTTTTCCCCGGACATCTGCGTCATCTACTCAGTGAGTTCTTTGATAGCCTGGTTAAAACCACACCCTGTCCTTCACTTCGCTTCAGACTAGGGTCTGGCATTCCTCCCATTGAAAACGATTTCTCCTGGAGATTTTTGAATGGACCAATCAGAGAACAGAAGGCGGAGTTTTGTTAGTTTAGCCTGGCGAGGTCCAGGCTATCAGATAAATTGCTCAGAAACCACTCGGTGGATATTTTTTCTGCCACCAGTGTGTAATTATATGGCTCTAATTTACTGACTGTTGGCCTAGATAAAACATTTGAGATAAAATTCGATTTTTTATCATTTATTTTCGTAGCGCACCCGAGGCTGTTTGGAAAATGTCAAACCGAAACTATTTAAATCCAGCAGATTTGACCATTTCGTGAATTGATTTAGGAACTGTTAAGCTCAGGAACACTTCTGATATAACGTCAGCTAAGAAATATATTTTTTATCAGCAGAGAAATAATAGTTTTTTACCTTGTTTTGATGAAAATTCCTTCGTGGCGGCAGCCATTTTGAATGACGACGTCAGTCGACATCGTTCAAAACTCCGCCTTCTGCTCTCTGATTGCTCAGGAACACTTCTGATATAACGTCAGCTAAGAAATATATTTTTCTCAGCAGAGAAATAATAGTTTTTTACCTTGTTTTATTGAAAATTCCTTCGTGGCGGCAGCCATTTTGAATGACGACGTCAGTCGACGTCGTTCAAAACTCCGCCTTCTGTTCTCTGATTGGTCCGAACAAAAATCTACCGGAGAAATCCTTGTGGATGGGGGAAGTCCCAGACTGTGAAGTGAAGGGAAATGAGAATTGAGCGGAGCTGTGCAGGAAGGCGAGGGCCAGGCTAGTTCTTTGATGTTACCCCTCAGAGTTTGATTCTCAGCAGCAAGCAACGCCACCTGAGCTTGGCTGAACTCCAGAGACTCCCTTAGTGCTTGAAATTCCTTGTGAAGAACATCCACCAGGGCCACTCGAGCATCTAAGCTGGTTAGCTTCTTATCAATAGAGTCCAGGACATCCGTGAAGCTTTTTTCTGGAGATGTGGACGTGTTGGTTGAGCTCTCTGAACGCATGTGTTTAGATGTTGGTGTGGCCGTGGGTGCTGTGGTTTTGTGTAGGGATGGGGCAGATCCGATCCAGTATCGGTATCGGTATCCGATACCAGCATAATTTAAGTATCGGATATCGGATCCAACCTGCCGATATTTCCGATCCAGCTTCAAAGAGCACTTTCCATCATATTCTGTGACTGCCGTCTTAACATTATGTGAGTTAAAACCAATGAAGACACTCACAACAGGAAACTCACAAACTTTAACAGTACAGTATAGTCTTTATAGTATAGAAAACATTCCAAAATACACATAACTGTATAGTCTCAGTACAAATATTTCATTATACAGATTCACATACCTGAACAGTATCGGATCGGAAAAGTATCGGTATCGGTCCATACTCAGTTCTTAAGTATCGGTATCGGATCGGAAGTGAGAAATGTGGATCGGTGCATCCCTAGTTTTGTGTGGTTTGCCCATCACGATGTTGTCAAAACACTCGTTGACGTAACTCTCCAGACTGTCCAAGGTGTCCTCGTCCAGTTTGTTTTATTGAACAATAGGCAGTGGTTAATATTAACAATATTTTTTACGTTTGATTTAATTAATATATTGGCTTGTTTTACCTGAGTTGAATCTGTTTGGTTTACCTGTATCCTGCCATGTAACTTACACATCACAGCTCTCACGTGATCTCAGCCGTTCATCACCAGGTGCACCTGATCATCATATTTTATCTGCCACAATGATCTGGGATGTTATGGGATGTTGTGTTTAGGAAATAAACGTCGCAGTTTCTCTGATACTACCACAACATAAGGAATGGCCACTGGTCTGGGTCTGGGTTCCTCCTTTTTACCTGATGGCTGGCTGCAGTCCTGTTTGGGTTTCTTATATGCTTTTAGGAAGGCCCAGTTAGGATGTTCATATTGCTCTAGAGCCTGTCTTGTGTGGGATTTCTCCTTTTGCCTGGCTCCTGAGTTAGTGGGGACACCGTCTGCTCCTGATGACTCCTAACTGGTGCTCCAAAGGATGATGGGAGTCAAACTGTAAATACTGGTCTGTATCAGTGCTTTAAGTGGGCCGGAACTCACCAGAACCCACTTCCGCCACTTCTAAAATTTAACCCTGAGAGTACTGGGACTTTTTTTAAGAGTAAGGTGCGTTCCGGAACTTATTTTTGTCTTCTCCACTTGAAAGACCCGTGGCAGATTAGAATGCATCATTTCCCCCTGACTGGATTTCAAGAAACAGTAATGCATCTGTCGACAATAAAACATCTTTGGTGGAGCGCATCATTTTGGCCAATCACAACCTCAGGATAGACAGGGGGAGGAGACGACAGCGAAATCTGTAAAAAAAAAACTCTGCAGCGCGACAGAGCGCGAGGGAGGCGGAAGTAGAACAGGCGGTGTTTTCAAAGAAGATTAAGTAAATTTTACAAATGAACGACGCAGAAAAAAACTGTTCGACCTAACTCCTCCAACGTGTGGGAGCTCTTGAAGCTTCACAGAGCTAAAAAAAAAAAACAGCAACATGCAGTTTTGAAATTGACGACACGAGAGAACCCCGCTGATGAAAACATGACGGAGTCGTAAACTAACTTCATCACGGTGTGTATGAAGGAACAGCTGCAGGCAAATCTCTACATTAAACCACATCTATCACTAAATCAGAAAACTGTAAAAAGCCCCTCCTAAATTCACTGTTGGTGATTATTAAAATGTCACCTGTTCATTGGGTAAAGTTAATATTTTTATGCATGCAGTTGAGTGTAACCATTGTTTAGTAAAATGGCATGTTGTGTTACAAATAAAACTAAATAAAAATTAACAAAATAAAAGTCAATTGCACCCCTAAAGCCACTGTGATAAAGTGTCACATTAATTTAATTATCTTAGCCACAGGAGTGAGTTTAAAAACAGGATGATGTCTATATGAACTAGTTGAATGAGGTGTCTCTAAAATATCCTGATTCATGATCAATAATAATTTAAACAATTTTTTAATCTGTCCACAGGACCTGACTTTATTTTGTTAGATGTCTCTAAAATAGTTAGTGAATCATGTTTACATGTAGGTAAACATAGATGTTTAACAACTTGTTAAAATACACAAGAATGCAGGAAATGGCATCTACTTTATTCAAAATTTCTGGCAAAACATCTTCACCAGCATATTTAAGAAATGAGTTTTTACTGTAAGTAAGTTTTATTTATATAGCACATTTCACAGACATGAGAGTCACATAGTGCTTTACAAAAGGAAAAATAAAATCATAAAATCACAGAAGTACTATACAAAAAGGTAAAACATAACAAACTCTAAAATCAATGTACAAAATTAACCAAAAGCCTGTCTGAAGAGATAAGTCTTAAGTTTTTTAATGCATCTGTTGACTCGGAGCAGCACATTGTTAGCAAAATGTTCTGCTGTATTTGACTTGCTGCTGTTGTTGGTTGTTGATTTTTTGGTTGACACAATCTTTCCTATTTATGTTCTCATTAAATCAGGTTAGTAAATGACTTTTACCTGAAGCATGTTAAACAATTTACAAAATCTTTCGGGGGGTTGGCGCAAAGTTTGTCACCTTTTCATCCCTTCTGAGTTTGCAGGTATGCATATTATTATGACATTAGGGAGGGTACCGGCACTTGTTTTTTTTCCACTTAAAGCACTGGTCTGTATGGGTGGTTTGTGGTACACCTCAGTTTGCAAATATCCTCTATTAGAAACAGAGACCTCACTGTCCAAGAAAGACAACCTGCCATTTTTTACATCGGGTTCACAGTCTCCCCCTTAGGGTGAACTCAGACCAAGGTACACACTTCACAGGTGAAGTGATGAAAGAACTGTGGAAGACGCTAGGCATCAAAGCCAATTTCCATATTGGCTACCACCCACAGGCTTCAGGCCAAGTAGAGAGAGCAAACAGAACTGTGGTGAGTATTTTGAAGAAATACATAGCCTCAAACCACAAGGACTGGGATGTGAAGCTCCCTCTTGTCCTCATGGACATAAGGGCCACTCCATACACATCAACTGGCATCTCTCCCTTCGAGATGATGACCGGTCGACAGATGACTCTTCCTCCACAACTGTTGGCAATGCCGCCATGGCGACAGCCTACACCACACAACAATACATGAAAGACTTGAATAAACACCTCAGAAACACTTTTGCTTTTGCCCAGAAAAACCTGGAAAAAGCCGCTGAAGGACGCAAGGCATTTTATGACTAAAAGGCCTCTCACGAGGAACTCCAAGTGGGAGACAGGGTCTGGTACTATACGTTCAACCCCACAACCGGGAAAGGAGAGTCCGAGACCGGAACCTTTGCCCGAAAATTAATGCCCAGGTGGACAGGACCTCATTTGATAACAGACAAAGTGTCCTCAATCGTCTACGAAAGCAAAATCAGCAAAGGCCGAAAAGAGCCTGTAATGTACTTTATTATATATTTATGTACACAAAAGTACATTACAGGCTCTTTTCGGCCTTTGACCTGTATCCTCTTTATTATATATTTATGTACACAAAAGAGGATACAGGTCGTCTTCATACCACATACTTTATTGAACAAAACTGCGTTGGTTCCCGCTTGGGAAAAACCCTTTACAGCAGTACCCAGGATGCTTTGCGCACGCACTCTTAAAGTGACAGTACGTCTTATTTACCATTCATTACATCTCCCCTCCTTAAAAGAGAATGCATATGTAACTGAGTAACAAATAATTTTCTAAGCTCCCTAGTGTAGTGATACAGGTCTTCTGTCTTGACCTTCAAGTACACCTCTCTGCATCTCTTTGAAACTCTAAGTGTTACACCTTCTTGAAGCCCTCAGTAAGCTTTACTGTAACACCAGCTGAAACGTGGGTCTAATTGACACAATGAGCGGAACGTCTCCAGCTTTTTCCAGAGAAGAAACCAAGTTCTTGGGATGTCCACGAGTGGACACTTATATTTTTTACAATTATTTTGTAAAAATAATTGTAAATGGACACTAATTAATCAGATTGAACTTTCTCTTTAATGTGTGTTAATTCAGAATTGATCTACAGTATATTTTGTCATTTTAATGATGATCTGTTACTTTCATGAGTTTTGACCTTCTGCTGGTTTTATTTCTGCAAGAACAAGCAGGTTCTGAATCTGGGACATGAGCCATGGTAAACTTTTAACTTGCAACTTCCTTCTCTGTTTTGTCTGTGAAAGTTAGCCATAATATTCTCTGTGCTCACAAGCAGGCCATCTGGCCGATTCTGTAAACAGTTTTCCTGTTGTCCGTCAGAGACAGTTCTGCCTATCAGATGAAATATCCATCTCTTATTTTGTTAAACCAGCCAATAGTTATTAAGGAGGTAGGTCAGACCCCGCCTCCCATATAAAGGTCCATTTCCTGCATCTTCTTGGGAGTCGGAGGGAAGAACATCCCAAGAACTTGGTTTCTTCTCTGGAAAAAGCTGGAGACGTTCCGCTCATTGTGTCAATTAGACCCACGTTTCAGCTGGTGTTACAGTAAAGCTTACTGTAACCCACTCACTCATTCTATGAAAGAATTTGTTTTCTGAAGTTTTATTTTGAAAATAAGTCAGTGCGCTTGGCTCTGTTCCTGCCGGGAGAAGCGGCTCTTCTTGCTCGTCTGAATCAGCTCACACACGCGGAGGTCATCTGGACGTGAACTGGACAACACAGTCCGTTAGTGTCCACAAACTTCAACTCTTATCTCCAAGACGTATCGTCAACAGGTAACGAGGCGTTGATGTGTTCTGAACGTGTGAGAAGCCCAGCTAAGACCTGTATGGGAAAGTGTCACCCTACCTTTTCAAAATAATTAACTTCCGTTAACTTAGCTTTCATACCTCCTATTTCTTATTCTTCCTAAGCTATTAATCTGTTAAGTAATGTGCCAACAGTAAAGTTCCTAACTGTCTGTTTGTTTTAATTTGAATTCTTGTCAACGTAGTTAGTAAATCAGAGCTAATATCAATACAAATGTTTATTGTAATTTTGTGATTACTTCAATAAAAGGTCTATTTTCTGGTAGACCAACATAAGTTGAAGTCTCTCGTGAAATTACATTTCTCCTAGTCACAGTTAAAGCAATTTAATACCGGAAAAAGGATGAACTCGCGAATTGGTGGCAAGTTTGTGCAGATAAAGTCTGCTCAGACCTGCGCATCTAAAATATAGGGAAGTCAGTAAACTGACCAATAACTCCTATATCATTACAATAATGGTGGCCCAGTAAGTGTTTAAATACCTTACCCCCATTAATTACTACACTAGTAACAAAGTCATTTTACTGTAATAAACAATTTCCAGTCCACCATCCTCCCTGAAACAACGAGAACACAGTTTCATGTTAACTCTTGTAACCAAAATACAAAATTAAAGTCACAACCCATGCAGTTGGTACATACAAACCACTACAAACAAAGACAACTGTCATTGCAACAAAAAAATCGGCTTCTCTCATGTCAAATCTTCAAAATACATTTGACTACAGGTTAAGTTTAGTCGGTGATTTGCTCACTCTGCCGGAACGAGTGGTTCTAGACCCTTCAATAAGAGTGTATTGTGTGACAGAACCCGGTATCACTGGTTCTTCTGTCCAATTCGTGTCTGTGTCCTCCTTTGAAGTGGTTACATCAGGACCACTGTCGACCGATGTGAGGTGGCTGGGAGTGGCCAACAGATGGCGCCTGTTCCTTCTGTATTGCTCCCCCTGTGCTGTCTCCACAATTTAAGATCTGGGTGTGGAGCTTGTGTTTTGGACTACAGTAGGAGTTGTCCACTGTTTCTGTCCATCCAGTTTTGTGAGCACCAAGTCCCTTGGGCTCAGTGGTGGTAAGTGTCGCACTCCATTGTGGCGATTGTAGAAATATGCTTGTTTTTGTTTAGCTGAGTTATCAGTTTGTTGAATTTTATTCATGTCAGGCCAACCAGGGTTCAGATTGTTCTGCAGGGTGGGCAGAGTCGTCCTGATTTTCCTGCCCATTAACAGTTCAGCTGGACTGGCTCCTGTAGAAGTGTTGGGTGTGGCTCTGTATGTCATCAGAGCGAGGACGGGGTCATCTTGGCGTAGAATGCTCTTCGCGATTTGAACAGCCCTCTCCGCGTGGCCATTACTTTGGGGAAAGTGGGGGCTTGATGTAATGTGATTAAAGTCATAAGCCCTACTAAACTCCCTCATCTCTGTAGAAGCCAGTTGCGGACCGTTATCACTCACTAACACCTCTGGAATACCATAACGTGCAAAAGTAGATTTAAGTCTGGCAACAACTTGGTTGCTCGTAGTAGTCGGTAGATGCAAAACCTCCAGAAATCTAGAAAAGTAATCAGATACGACCAAGTAGTTCTGCTTTTTAAACTCACATAGGTCTACTGCCACTTTCTGCCACGGTCTAGATGGTAGTTCAGTTGTAATCAAAGGCTCTTTCCTGTGTGTATTTCTGTTCTCTACACAAAAGGAACACTGTTGCACTTTAGTGATGATGTCATGTCTCATCTTGGGCCACCAGACTGATTGAAGTGCCCTCTCTCTACACTTGCTTAAACCTTGGTGTCTATCATGAATCCTCTCTAGAACCTCCTCCCTCATGCTTGTAGGGATAACTATGCGGTTCCCTCTCACAACTAAGCCGTCTAACTCAGTCAACTCTCCTCTGACCTGATAAAAATCCCTCACTGACTCTGTAACTTTGTCAATGTACTCAAGCCAACCTGACCTAATGAAGCTGCACACAGTCTGAAGCTGTGGATCACTAGCTGTACTGTGTTTTGTCTCGGTGATCTTCTGTGGTGTGGCTGGTACCTGCTTGTAGGGATAACTATGCGGTTCCCTCTCACAACTAAGCCGTCTAACTCAGTCAACTCTCCTCTGACCTGATAAAAATCCCTCACTGACTCTGTAACTTTGTCAATGTACTCAAGCCAACCTGACCTAATGAAGCTGCACACAGTCTGAAGCTGTGGATCACTAGCTGTACTGTGTTTTGTCTCGGTGATCTTCTGTGGTGTGGCTGGTACCTGACTGACAACAGAGTCTATGTGTGTTGCTACTTCATCTTGTAAAGCTCTGTCTCCATAACGTTGCTCTGGACCTCTGGATAGAGCATCCGCCACTACTAAGGTTTTACCTGGTGCATATTCAGCTACCGCATTAAACCTCATAAGTCTCATCAACAGCCTCTGACATCTCACTGGAACATTGTCCAAGTCTTTACTGTTAATAAGGGGCACTAAGGGCTAATAGTCAGTAATTAGTCTGAAGTTGTCGAGTCCAAACAGGTACTTGTCGAATCTTTCACATGCCCAGATACCGGCTAGGCACTCTTTTTCAATTTGATCGTACCTCGTCTCGGCGTCGCTCAGTCTTCTGGACACGTAGGCTATGGGTTTCCACTGGTCTATGTTACTGGAGAAGGACAGTGCCTAGTCCGTAGCTGCTAGCATCCGCTGACACGGCTGTTGGTTTATTGACGTCGTAGAAAGCTAGAACTGGGGCTGCCGCCAGCAGGGCTTTGAGCTTTTGAAAAGCCTCTTGTTGTACGTGCTCCCACACCCACTCTGTGTCTCTTTTCAGCAGTGCGTAGAGTGGCTCGCTCACTATGGACAGTTCTGGAGCATATTTGGCCAGATAGTTCACCATACCCTGAAATCTTTTCAGTTCTGTTATGTTGTTTGGCTGGGGAAAGTTCTCGATGCCTGCTACCTTTTCTGGGTCGGGTCGGACACCTTCCCTGTTGATAATATATATTGTAATATGGGTGATAATGTGGGAGTGGTGGCGCAGAGGTTAAGAAGGTGCGCTTGTGATCGGAAGATCGCCGGTTCAAGCCCAGGTACCGACAACATCAAAGATGTGGGTGGGATAAGTGAAGCGGTCACAATTGTCTCCACCCTCATCTGCCCCACTCTGGGCCCTTGAGCAAGGCCCTTAACCCACACCATCTGCTCCCCCGGGAACCCTAGATATCAGCTCTCTACTCCACACAGAGGGCTGTGGTTGCTCGGTGGTCTGTGGTTGTGTCAGGAAGGGCATCCGGCGTAAAAAAAAAACAACAACTGCCAAATCTTCGTGCGACTAGATCGCTGTGGTGACCCCTAACGCAGGGAAAAATCCAAAAGAAGAAAAAAAAAAAGTTCACCATACCCTGAAATCTTTTCAGTTCTGTTATGTTGTTTGGCTGGGGAAAGTTCTCGATGCCTGCTACCTTTTCTGGGTCGGGTCGGACACCTTCCCTGTTGATAATATGACCTAGAAAACGAACCTGAGCTTGTTTGAACTTGCACTTACATTCATTTAGCTTGAGGCCTGCCTCTTCAATGACTTTCAGGGCTTTGTCTAATCGTTGGTCATGGATCTCCTCTGTTTCTCCGTGGATGAGGATATCATCCATGTAGACTTCTGTCCCTTCGAGTCCTAACAGAGTCTCTGCCATTTTCCTTTGGAAAATCTCTGGCGCGCTGGTGATCCCGAAAGGGAGGCGTCGGAAAGCATACCTCCCAAACGGGGTGATGAAGGTGGTGAGGTTTTTACTGTCCTCATGCAACGGCACTTGATAAAACCCGCTAGCTGCATCCAATGAAGTAAACACTCTTGACCCTGCGAGTCTAGGTTGTATTTCCTTAACAGTAGGCAGCACATACTTTTCACGTTTTGCCGCTCTATTAAGCCTCCGGAGATCTGCACAACATCTAACCTCCTGCTTGTTGGGTTTGAGGACAGGCACCATGGCTGCACACCACTCAGTCGGTTGAGTCACCTTTTCGATGATGCCTTCAGTTTCCAGCCGGTGTAGCTCTTTCTTTACCAGAGGGACAAGTGGGAGGGGTATCCGCCTCGCTGTGTGTACAGCGTATGGTTGGGCGTCATCCTGTAGGACTATTTTCACTGGCTCTGTATTCAGTAGTCCTCCTGACCTGAAAACGCCAGTGAGCTCATTCACTCTTTTCACAAGATCCATGTTTACACCTTCATGTCGACCCAAAAGACAGCTGACTCTCCCACTAATAACATAGACTTTAAATGAGTACACCTTTTCTTTGTACTTTGTTGTAGCCTGAAACAACCCCATGCAGCTGAGGTCCCCCCCCCCGGGCCAATCAAGCATGTATCTGGTGGGTCGAGCTCTATTTCGGGCTTCATCATCTTAAATATTTTTAGATTAATAATTGTGCCGACCGCACCAGTGTCTATTTTAAAGGTTATTGGGACGCTGTGCACTTCCAGATTAACTGACCAGTCTTCTTGGCTGCTTATTTTCCCATTAATTTCACCCAAAAAATAAGGCTGCTTCACCTCCTCAGTGACTTCTCTCACTTGTTTTTAGTGACACACATGCTGCCAGTGTCCCTGCCTGTGACACTTATTACACTTGCTCTTGAGTGTGGGGCATTTCTTAATGTCTGAGTGCTTGGGTTTTCCACATCTCCCACAGCTCTCTGATTTCTGTGCTGTTTGGTGGTCACTGCCAGCCTGCCACTGTCTGTGTCGTCCGCTCCTTTCCATCTGTGGGCCTTTGTGACAACATAGCGTGTTCACGTGAGCCTCTTGTGGATTAGACTGAAGACTGACTTGCTTAGTAATCTCCTCTGCCTGCCGCGCTTGTTCAATAACTTCAGTTAATGTTAGGTCTGCTTTCAGTTGAAATCTGCGGGACAGTTCTTTATCTTTGATGCCCACTACTAGACGGTCTCTGATGTGCTCATCACGTTTGTCTCCAAACTCGCAGTGCTCTGCTAACTTGTACAACACTCGTATGTACTGCTCTGCCGTCTCCCCGGGCAACTGGCTGCGCTGATAGAAACAGGCCCGCTCGTGTATAACGTTACGGCGGGGAATGAAGTACTCGTCAAACTTTTTAAGAACAGCTTCAAAGTTTTTCTTTTCCTCTTCGTCAGCAAAGTTGAACGAGCTAAATATCTTTTCAGCTTCGCTCCCCATGGCATAAATGAGTGAACTCACTTGGGTTTCTCCATTGTCCTTATTTAGCTTCGTTGCTAACCGGTAGGGTGAAAATCTCTGTTTCCACTCCGGCCACTCGGCAGGGTAGTCAAACTTGAATTCACTCGGTGGGTTAAACTTTGTCATGACGATTCTTCCTTTTAGGCGCAGGGAACGTTCACTTCTGACACCATGTAATGTACTTTTGTGTACATAAATATATAATAAAGAGGATGCAGGTTGTCTTCACACCACGTACTTTATTGAACAAAACTGTGTTGGTTCCCGCTCGGGAAAACCCCTTTACAACAGTACCCAGGATGCTTTGCACACGCACTCTTAATACGTCTTATTTACCATTCATCACAGAGCCGATTGTTAAATGGGTACATCGAAATCAGTCAACTTTGACCAAAACTTCTGGTCTCAAATGTAGGGGTGCGAATCTCAGTGTCTGGCGAATCGATTTGATTCCAATTTTTGGTGTCACGATTCGATCCAAAATCGATTTTTCGATTCAGAAACGATTTTCAATTCAGAAACGATTTTTGTATTGAAATGGTCCTAAATTTAGTTTAAGTTATGTAACTGACAAGCTGAAAAGAATAAACAACAATGTAAACAAACAGAACATTTATTTAAAACAACAATTTTAGGTTCCTTACTGTATCAAATTTTTTACATCGTTTGAAATTTATACCAAAAATAGGAACAAATAATATAGGAGTGCATACAATTCTGTAATTTAAATTACCAGTATTAGGTTAGATTAGTTGCCTGGATTTCTCTAAAACAATCAAATTAAAATCTAGGAACAAATAATTCATCCATCCATTATCTTTTCCAAATTCTTCCTTTTCGAGTCACAGGGGTCACTGGTGTCCATGTCAGCCATCACTGTGTGAGAGGCAGGGGACACCTGGACAGATCTCCATTCCATCACAGACAAATAATTCAAAATATATGAATACAAAAGTAAAGAGATTTCAACCTACCATAGTGCATTAACCTTTAACTCAAAATAAAATACAGACTTCACAGTTTTTTTTTAACCATATTGATTCATATTTAGTAAATCTTTAATAAAATTTCAAAACCTGTGCAAGTTTACGCAAAATCTCTTCTGAATTGTAATTTATAAACCATAAATTGTATAATTTAGAACTGGCTCCAGGCGATGTGTCTCATCTGGCCTCTTCAACCTGTCAAAAGATAAATTACATTAACATGTCTCCAGGAGTACTCAGACACTGTATGTTCATACATCACCAAGTGCATTGATGATGTAACCAACCTTAAAACCATCACTGTTCGGGCTAACCAGAAGCCATGGCTGACAGCTGAGGTTCACAGACTCATGAAAGCCAGGAATGCTGCCTTCAAAGCGGGAGATCAGGTGGGCCTGAGGGCAGCCAGAAACAACCTGGACCGGGGCATCAGAAAGGCAAAGAGGCAGTATTCTGGGAAAATAGCTCACCGTTTCAAGGACAGCAGGGATACACGCAGTCTGTGGCAGGGAATACAGACCATCACAAACTACAAACCACCCCCCCAGACCTGTGACAGCTCAGCCTCTGCGCTGAATGAACTGAATGAGTTCTTTGCTCGGTTCGAGGCAAGTAACAGCACACCAGCACATAAACTCCCCCCCTCTCCTGATGGCCAGGTGCTGACGCTGTCCTCAGACAGCGTAAGGCGATCATTCATCAAGATTAACGCCCGGAAGGCCTCTGGTCCTGACAACATACCTGGTCGTGTGCTGAAGGACTGTGCAGGGGAACTCGCAGCGGTCTTCACGGACATCTTTAACATCTCACTGAGCCAGGCCATCGTCCCCACCTGTTTCAAAGCCACCACCATCATCCCTGTCCCAAAGAAGGCAACGCCCGCATGCCTCAATGACTATCGCCCAGTAGCACTCACCCCCATCCTGATGAAGTGCTTTGAACGGCTAGTCATGAAAAGCATCACATCTGTCCTCCCTGCCTCCCTGGATCCCTTCCAATTTGCATACCGACCTAATCGCTCAACCGACGATGCCATCTCCTCTGCCCTTCACACAGCTCTCACACATCTGGACACGAAGGACTCCTATGTTAGAATGTTGTTCATCGACTTCAGCTCGGCATTTAACACCATCATCCCCCAACAGCTCATCCTTAAACTGGACAGTCTGGGGCTGAACACCTCAATGTGTAACTGGCTGCTAGACTTCCTGACCGGGAGACCACAGACAGTGCGGGTCGGGAGTAACACATCTAGCACCATCACATTGAACACAGGGGCCCCACAAGGATGTGTGCTGAGCCCCCTTCTATTCACCCTGCTAACACACGACTGCACACCATCGTACAGCTCCAACCACTTCATCAAGTTTGCGGACGACACAACAGTGGTGGGTCTCATCAGCAACAACGATGAGACGGACTACAGGAACGAGGTGAGCCGCCTGGCCTTGTGGTGCGGACACAACAATCTCACTCTCAACGTGGAGAAGACAAAGGAGATTGTTGTGGACTTCAGGAAGAAGGATGCCCAACATGCCCCTCTGACCATCAACAGCACCGCAGTGGAGAGAGTAGACAGCACCAAGTTCCTGGGAGTGCACGTCTCAAAGGACCTGTCCTGGAGCAGGAACACTGCAGCACTGGCAAAGAAGGCTCACCAGCGTCTCTACTTTCTCCGCAAGCTGAAAAGGGCTGGAGCTTCAACCCCCATCATGAGCACCTTCTACAGAGGTGCCATAGAAAGTGTCCTGACCAGCTGCATCACTGTGTGGTTTGGTGCATGTACTGCATCCTGCCGCAAGAGCCTCCAGCGCATTGTGAGAGCAGCTGAGAAGATCGTGGGCACCTCCTTGCCCTCACTGCAGGACTTACACAGCAAACGCCTCACTCGGAAAGCCCACTGCATGGCAGGTGATCCCACACACCCACTACACAGCTGCTTCAGACTGCTGCCATCAGGGAGGAGACTGAGGAGTCTCCAGGCTCGAACCAGCAGACTGAGAGACAGCTCTGTTCATCAGGCAGTCAGGATGCTAAACACTCTGCCTGCTCTGCCCCCCCTCCCATTTGAACTGCCTTAACACTAAAACTTTCTCACACATTACCACACAACACAAAGATTTTAACACTGGACTCTGTGTCATCAAACGGGTTATTCACTAAACTCTCGGTCATGTGCTCATACAGTTTGCACTACTTCTCATACTTGCACTAATGTTTGTATTACATCACTGCCTATAATCATAATACTGTTTACATTCTCTGTTTACATTTATTAATACTGTTTACTTTTATTACTACTGCTTACATGTAATTACTACTGTTTACATTTACACTACTCTAATATCTACACCACTGCTGATACATATACAGTGTGCTCTGAACGGTCTTATTTAGGGATGCCCAATGTGCCTTACTGCATATGCCACTTTTTGCCTCTATAACAACATCAACTACTACCTCATACATATACTGTGTACATTAACTCATACGCTGCTTTGCCACTTTGCAAATGTCAATGCTAGAAACCTTTAGTTTATTTTAGTTATACTTTTTATACTCTTTTTTTATACTAGTATGCAAAAACTCAGGACAGTATTATGTTCATTAAATGTTTAATGTTTTAGTTTTAGAGTTGGTGTAAATTTTCATACTCTTATACCACTATGCAAAAAACTCAGGACAGTGTTAGTTTTACTATTTTATGCTTATGTCTATTATTATATGTTTCAGTGTTTCAATGTTTAGATGTTTACTGTTGCACCGAGGGACTGAGAGAAACGCAATTTCGGTCCTGTGTATGTCCTGTACAGTACATATTGCAGATCTGACAATAAAGTTGACTTTGACTTTTGACTTTGACTTTGTATAACTTGTCTATAAGTTTTAGTATAATATGAGAAAACAACAGTTACCTTTGAGCTGCAGCTGCATCAGAACTTCTCCCACGTTATTCTTGTTTCATGTTGGAGATGTGTGGAGATTTATCTATGTGAAGGAATAACGTACGTTGCTTCCAGCATATTAAAAAGCTTGTAAAGCTTGTACAGCTTGTAAAACTGTAACCAAGTCTATTTTTATTTTACAAAAAAGAGCTTTACGAATGATCTCAAGAAAACATTATTGTCATCCTTTAAGTATTTTGTTTTATCAACTGAAATTACTTAAGTTTTATGATTTGGTGGACTACAATATTCTATTACTTATGTACAAGGCTCAGAATCACATTTTACCATCGAACATACAAGCGTATTTTGTGAAAAGGAATAGTTGTTATAATTTAAAGGGAACAGATATTTTTGTAAAACCGAAGTATAGAACAAGTTTAAGGGGTAGGTCTACTTTAATGAAGGGGATTGGTTTATGGAATAGTTTGAATAATGATATTAAAAAAGAGAAATCATTATTCGTATTTAAGAAAAAGATCAAGAATATATTGCTGATAAGATATATTTGTTAGTTAATATTTAGGAACTATAATGAATAATTGTGATAAGTTTTGTGGTTTGTTGTATTATTTATGATTGTTGCTTGAATTGATTGTTTGAATTAATTTTGTTAAGAAGGGGCAGAAATGATAAGATTTAATTCTTCTTCTGCTGCCTTTCATTTTAAAGGTATTTTATTTTCTTTGTTTTTTGAAATTGTATTGTGTTTTTTAATTGAAATGAAATGAATAAATAAACAAACAAACAAACAAAAAACTAAGGACTTCCGGTTATGGCGGCCACGTAAGAAGGCGTGTTGAATCTTGCTCTACTGTTGCTTTTGGAATATGGATAAAAAACTACTGTTCACTGAAAATTTACATGAAGGAAATGGATATTTTAAGGTATAATGTCTAACCGGACTAAAACACATAAAGGAAAAAGTGAGGCATCTAAACAAACGAAGTTGTCCGACTACAACCTTCGTAGAGAAAAAGCATGGCTGCGCAGGAAGGGGGAAATGAGTCAGCAAACAAGTCTAATCAAATACTGGCTGCGCTGGAGTAATTGAGAAGCGAGTTTTCCTCAAAACTTGATAATGTGATGGTGACGTTACAAGACAGGAAAAAGGAGATGAAAGATTACGATGAACGTATGTCACGAGCAGAGGAGCGTATTGCCACCGCAGAGGATGAGGTGACTAATCTTCAAGCTAAAGTATGCACCTTGCAGGCTAAAAACAAAACGATGGAAGACAAACTCATGGACTTGGAAACAAGGTCTTGCTTGAATAACTTATGGCTCATAAATTTACCAGAAGGCGCCAAGGGATCGGACGTGTGTGCTTTTTTGGAGAAGTGGATACCCAAAGCTTTAAGGAGTGAGGCGCTGCAGCTCTCAGTGAGTTTAGAAATGCCCCTTTTCCACCGGTCAGCTCGGGTCGGTTATTGCGTAATATGTACGTCGCAGACACCCACTTTACGCCATTTCCACCGGATATTCCGAGCTGCCCCGCACCAGATTTCTGGTGTCGTTTCTGAGCAGTGACGACCCGCGCTGATGCCTGATGGAGGAGGAATGTGAGGAATGTGTGTGTACTGGAGCTGCAGCGAGGGAGCGAACACGGAAGTACTGTAAATGATTAACACGGTAAAAACAATTATTTGTTTTAAAAATTATAGCAAAGATGGGTCTTCAGCTGAACGTGTCCTTAATAAATTCACGTAGTGCTCAAAACTGTAGGATTTTAAAAACTAGGATCGTCACACGTGCGTGCGTGCTCGTGGCTGTATTTCCTTAAAATGTAGCTAAATAAACAGATATAAAAATATATTTCATAGCTGACTGTTTAGCACGAGTGTTCCTGAGCTGAACAGCTTCTTAATAATGTCACGTAAAGGTCAAATCTGTAGGATCGTCACGTGCACGCGCGTGTGAGTCGGGAGGCTATATTTCATTAAAATGTAGCTAAATAAACAGATATAAAAATATATTTCATAGCTGACTGTTTAGCATGAGTGTTCCTGAGCTGAACAGCTTCTTAATAATGTCACGTAGTGGTCAAATCTGCTGCATTTAAATTGTTTTGTTTTGACTTCTTCCAAACCTCAGAAAATAAATTATAAAAAATCGAATTTTATTTAAAATAACTCCAACAGGTTACTGTTTGTAAATGAACATCTTGTGATTACATTCTGTTGGTTAAAAAAAAAAATCTGCACAGAAGGGGTACAAAAAAGCTGTGACAACAGAACTAGATGTGACCCGACCCGAATTGAGCCGATCTGAGCTGATCTGATCCGACCCAAGCCGAGTGGTGGAAAAGGGGCAAAAGAGCTCACAGAATTGGTCCAAGTGGGGACAGCGACGCACACCCGAGAGCGCTGATAATGAAGTTCCTCAACCATTGTGAGAGGCAGGCTGTCATTCAAGCTGCACGAGAGAAAACAGATGTGTACTAAAAGGACCAACAGGTTTGCTTTTACCCTGACCTGGCCACGGGGCAGCACCAGCTGAGAGAAAAGTTTGATCCGGTCCAGGAGGAGCTACGTAAACTGGGCATTCGAAATGGAGTGACTCACCCTGCGACACTTCTAGTGACTTATGAAAACAAAACACTGGCCTTCAAAACACCCACGGATGCAAGTGAATTTCTCAAGAGGATCCAGGAAGGCTCTGGTCACGCAGAACACTAAAAAATGATGTCTATGATGATATGTAGACCTGACTGCTAAGAAACAAATAACTGAAATCCTTTATCCAACATTTTTATTTCTACTTTGTCATGCAGTACATTTAATTTGGTTTATTATATAACGTGTGTTCCTTAGAATATGTTACAAATCTATGTTCCTAAATATGTAAAAATAACCACTTAAGTGCAAAGTTGTCCCTTAAATTGTTTTTCAACATTGGTGGGCAGGGATAAAAAATTGCTGTTAACAGCGACAGTGATAGTGTTTGTAGATTAAGTTAGCCGAGTAGTTTTACTGATCCTCACTAGGTGTGGATTGGTTTCTGGCAATAACATGAGACACAATGATTGTGGGTGGGACTCCCCCAATATGGGGAAGGGATTTGGAAGAAAGGGAAGGTTTGTGTTTTGTGTGTTGGATGTTGGATGTACGTTCTAGCATCCAGTTTTGTTATGCCTCATACTTCTATAATACAGAGCAACCTACTACTTGTGTTACTATTGGCCCTAAAGTGTAAAATTGTATTTTATTTCATGGAACTGCAGAGGTTTGCAACGCCTCCAAAAAGTCAAACAAGTCATGAAAATATTAAAAGAAATGGACTCTAAAATTGTGTTTCTTCAGGAAACACATCTTCTTGATGAAGACATGTTAAAGGTGAGGAGGAGAATGAGGAGCAAAGTATATACGGAACCATTTACATCTCAGTTTAGAGGGTTATGACTAATACATGAGTCAGTCCCACTACAAATTAAAACATTATAAAGGACAAAAGAGGAAGATATTTAATACTCCAAGGCTCCCTCATGTCAGAAACTTTAATTTTGACTAATATGTATGGTCCTAATGTAGACAACAGTAATTTTTATAATGACCTGCTTCTCACTCTTTCAACACTTAAAGAATTGCACTTGATTTTGGTGGGGTGGGGACTTTATTTGTACATTAGACCCAGGTATGGACAGGTCGACCGGAAATTATCAATCACATAATAACTGCAGAGCTGCAACTCATAGACTGATGAAAGAGCTTAAGTTACTGGATATGTGGAGGGATAAGAACCCAGATAATAAAACTTACTCCTGTTACTCTAGTACTTTAAAAACCCATTCCAGAATAGAATATTTTTTAATTTCCAAAGAAATACTGTACAATTTAGAATTCAAGACTGCTCCTATGACAATACTGTAATTTCAGATCATGCTCCATGTTATTTGGCTTATAAAGATGACAAATTAAGAAGAGAGATGGTAGTTTCAACATAAATAATAATAATAATAATAATAATAATAATAATAATAATGTCTATTCCTGTCATCTGCGTATGTTCCCATACACAGACGAAATTCGTCTCTGCATTTAACCCAACCACCTACCAGGTGGTGCAGTGAGCAGCCCGAAAGCGCCCGGGGAGCTGGAGAAATAGGTGTGCACTCATAGACACCCCAAGCTGGGTAGTGGCCGGGGCGCGAACCCGCGACCTTCGGATCCGTAGTCAAAAGCCCTGCCACTAGACCATCTTGGCTCCTATAATAATAATAATAATAATAAATTCAATTTATACAGCACTTTTCATTAATAAAAATCTCAAAGTGCTAAGTAAATGGTTACAAGATGAAAACCTGGTGAAATATTTAGGGAAACAAATAGATGATTAAAAAAATACTATACAAACAACAGCATGTACAAAATGGGAAGCATTTAAAGTGTCTGTGACATCATCTTTTATCTTTGCATATAGTGACACATCATAAATATCTTGTATCATTCAACTATGTTCGTTTTAGCAAACAAAATGATAAATTAATGAAAATTCCTTTCAAAGTGAGTTTAAAATGAAAAACCGTGTTTCTTCACGGGACATCTGACTACACGCGAATGCAAGATCTGTGACGTAGGAAGGAGAACCTCAGTTCGCGGCTGCAATGATAATGCATATTCATTCTCTGCCAGATCGCCTATTTTTTTTGTATAACTTGAAAAATGGCGTTACGTTGTGTTGCAGTTGGGTGTTCTAATATCATCATCAACAAGTGAGCCTTTTCACTTTCCCAAAAGATGAAACACTTCGTCAAGAATGGAATAAATAAAGCTGCCCCCCCCCCTCGGTGCTCCCTCGCTTCCTGAAAAGGTAAGACTCAAATAAATACGGGTGCAGACCTAAGTTAGAACCTGCTGTTTCTTGTTCATCTAACTTTCTGCTTCCCAAACTAAAGACAAATAGCTCAAATCTTCACTTAGATTGCTAAATTAGTTGGTTTATTTATTGTCCGTCATGAATATGTAAAAGGTGCATTCTAAAGACATTCTCCCGCCTATGTCACAGATGTTGCACTCGCGTGTAATCGGATGGCCCGTGAAGAAACACGATTTTTAATTTTAAACTCACTTTGAAAGGAATTTTCATTAATATATCATTTTGTTTGCTAAAACGAACATAGTTGAATGATACAATATATTTATGTCGTGTCACTATATGCAAAGATAAAAGATGATGTCACAGACACTTTAAGGCCTTCTTTAGAGGACATATTATTAGTTATACAGGGTCTAAATCAAAACAAACTGAAAAAAGTAGGCTACAATTAGAGGATAAAATAAAAAACAATCCAAGCTAAAGTAAATAAGGAAAAGGATCCACAACTAGAAAAGGAATTATTGATTTTGAGAGCAAAATATGATAAATATTCAGCTTCAAGAGCTCACGTCTTCTGTGACTCAGGCAAACTTCAGTGCCTGAAGAGGACTTCCGTGGTAATTTAGTGCGATACATAGACTTGATTGAATAGAATTAAATAGATTCTGTTTAGGTTATGCTGGACAAGCATATGGTGAACTGCAAGGATTTATGAATTTAAGTATGTATGAATATTAGTATATAGGGAATTTGGCTTTGATTTAAGGTTTCAGTATTAAATTAATGTTTTCATTTTCATGTAATTGAGTGCTTTTTCTTTGTAGAGTGGTTTGAAATCCCTTTGTGCAAACCAGGAAGGCTCGGTTGAAGTGTAAATGCTGACAGATGTTCCAAAATAGGATTGGTTAAAGATAATTGATTTTGATATTGATTAATTGTATTTAATAGTGTTTTTGAATCAGGACAGTGACTCTCCCTTTAGATTAAAAAGCAGATGTAATGATGGGATTAGAAGCAGACACAAACAACATGGTGGTTTTACGTCCTGAACCTCTGGTTTTTGATAACCAAATAAGATATTCACATGTATCACAACATTGTTTTTGTATATATCTAGTTAACCAACATATTTTCTCTTTCTTCTGTTTGAAATGTACAGATTCCAGAAACCTCATAGCTCCAAAAAGGGGGACGCCCCATGACCTAACTAGATAGCAGGATCAAACCACAGATCCCTGAGGTGGATTTGATCAGGGTTTGATTAGAGATGTGGTAGTTCTGTATTTTTTAATACATCTGACTTGACTTGAAAACATTTTAATGTTATATTGTACTTTTATGGATGAGGTGATCACATGAATTATATATTCTGCACATGCGTTAATGAAGTTCCTTCCACAGAGGTAAGCAGAATTATTAATAATAATAATAATAATAATAATAATAACTAATTGTCTGTGCCGGGATTCCTGAGGATCCTGTTTGAACTCAGAAACTAAACTGGGTGCTTTTTTGTGCTTTTTTGTGCAATTTTGTGCAACTTTTTTGTGAAATTTTCCCCCAAATTTTTTGGGGGAAAATTTCTATACTTGAGGTGATTCATCTAAACTAATACTAAGACTAATACTGTACTAATACGGGTGTGGGAATTAAAAATATGTAAACATTATCCTATTTTCTTGTCTATTTTGTACAAATTTTTGATTCTGCCCAGCGCTGTAAGTCAACACCACAGGGAGGACTTCCAGGTGTGATGAGCATGCTGAGGGAATTTGGTCCCACCCAGGAGACTGGTTTTCTCGGGGACCCCTGCTGGAAGCACTGGGAGTCGGAGCGCTGGCTGAAGACCATCTCAGGGCAGGATGATTCCTGAGATGGGGCAGTAGGATTCCAGAATCTTCCATGGGCCGCCCACCTGTCTGGGTGACAGGGCATTGTGACACACAGAGCCAGACTGAGATGGTGCAGCAGGATTTCTGATGCCGAGCATGCTTCTCTGCATCGAATGCGACGTCCTGATTATGTCAACTTGCCGAGAGAAAATGCAGAGTGATTTTAGTACTGAAAGCATTTTTAGTAGCTGACACTATGATGTGTTAGCTAGCTTAGGCCTTTTGAAGAAATGCCACACTCTCTCTCTCTCTCTCTGTCTCTCTTTCACATCTATTATATTTTCGTTATTATGCATTCTGTTTTGGTCTATGAAAATGACCTGGCTCCTAAAGAGCTTTGCTATGTGTTCTCAATAATTGTTTTCCCACATTTTAAGAGTTGTTTTCTCATGTTTTGAAAGTTTTTTAGTAAAAGAAGTTACCTTTTACTTTTTAAATTATTTTATTTTTAGTTTAAACTTCTTTAATTTTTTTAAACTATTTTAGTTTAAACTTCTTTAAGTTTTTAAATAATTTTAGTTTAGACTTCTTTAAAGCTGCATTCTGCAGTTTCTGGAATACGCTGGTACTTAGAAAAAATTTCAACAGGGAAAAGCATTCTGCTCCCTCCCCCTCAGAGTCATATATGGCTCTGTTCCCCATCACTCTCGCTGTAAATCAGCTAAGCGTCCTTAACTCCGCCTCCACTCATGTCCTCTCACAGCTAATCTGAATTTCTGTGTTCATATGTTAATAAAACGTTCTAAAAAATAAAATAAAAACAGGGTCCAGCACACCAGAACACCAGCAAATCTGCAGAGCCTCGGCAGCCACGTTGAACCCGATTTTAATTTGCTTGTGACAAATTCATTCATTTCCTGAATGTTTCTGTCATGACTGAGCGGAGGATGAAGCGATCACTTGACTTTTGGCAAAAAAACAAAAGAAAAGTCCAGAGCAGGGATGAAGAAGGGGAATTTAATACATTTGTGTCACATACAAAACAGTTTTGCATCGCTTTGCAATTATTTCAACGAGAACCTGCGCAGACACTGCGGGCTCGCTGCAGGCTGACAGGCGGGGGCGTGGGTTGGGGAAGGGGGGCGTGGGTTAGGAGCGTGTGAAGTTAGAAGCTCTGTTTTTATTGGCTGGTTATAAACTCTGTTTTTATTGGCTGGTTAACCGCGGGGCGCTTTGGTTTTTAAATGCTTTTATTACCACCAGGAGACGCCAGAGGACTATATTTTTTTCAGAGATTACCTGACTAACATCAATCTATCAAGAGATAGTGGTAGAGTGAAGAAATATGTTTTAAAAATAAGTTACATACTTAAGCTTTAAGTTTTAAATTATTTTAGTTTAAATTTCTTTAAGCTTTTAAATTATTTTAGTTTAAATTTCTTTAAGCTTTTTTAATTATTTTAGTTTAAATTTCCTTAAGTTTTTAAATTCTTTATTTTTAATACAAATTTCAAATTTCCTAAAGTTTTTAAATTTCCTAACTCTACTGCCCATAAAAAAAACTTGTAAAGATGAGCCTAAAATTTGTCACAAAGGCCGCCAACTGGGCCCAGGGCAATAGTTTACATTTTTCCTGCCATATCTTTAGACCCAGAGGTTTTTTCGTACTATTCATCTGTTAAAAAGATCAAATGATAAAAAGGCAGACTGTTATATGTAAGTTAATGTTGATCATTTTAACTTTTTATAAAATACTTTTGCAAACATAGCTCAATCTGTGTTAACTCCCTGCAAAGGTATTTGTCTTACACAACAATGTTGTTTACTGAAAAACAGAAGCACCAAAATAATGTTTCAGTTCTTTGTTTCAAGACCTGTTGTTCCTGACTCGGCCAAAACTGAGTACATCTATTGTGTGAAAACTGTCTGAACCTGTTTTCTTGTCAAACTGCCTACCCACTGAGTGAATAAAAGGCTAAGACGGCCATTTGTAAGACGGACTCGTTCTCCGCCTGTTTTAGGAGACAGTCCCACTATGCAAAGTTCTAAAACAAATGCTAACTCTTGTTTCTTGTGTGAATCATTTTAGTAGATGCTGCAGAGTTGGTTTGAAAACCTATCAATAATATTTACCACTTTTCATTTAATATAAGTTAAAGTGCTATGCATATGGCTATTACTGACTATATTGATCCCCGGTCACTGCATACCTCGTTATGTCCCTGGGCAAGACACTTAACCCTGAGTTGCTCCCGGTAAGACTGGCAGCGACTTGCAAGGTAGGCTACTGCTACCGGTGTATGAATGTGTGTATGAATGGGTGGATGGCTGGTCCTGTGAAGCGCTTTGGGGCCACTCATAGGGGGCTGGAAAGCGCCATATAAGTAAGCTCCATTTACCATTTATATGTCACCAGCTCGTACAGCTGTTACACATTTTTTAGCAAATAAGCCTAAATAAGAGGGCTATTCTGACAAAGGAAATTATGTGAAATATATTGGTATTAGTTAGCGGGCAAACAAGTTTTAACATATCGGCATATCGGATATCGTTAGTGTTGTGTTACTCGAGACCGGTCTTGGTCTCTCGAGATCACTTTTTGACAGTCTCTGGCTGTGTCTCAATTCAGGGGCTGTGTCCTCATGAGTGCGCATTTGTCGGCCGCATACGTCATTGCCCCGCGCGGAGGACGGTCCCAATTCGAAGACTCCTCCTCATGCGGCCGAGGAATGCGGCCTACTTCCTGTCGAAATCTGAGGATGCATTCGTGAATCCTTCAAGACGGAGGCTATCCCAGAATTCATAGCGCCAGCAGAGATTTTGCGGGGGGGTGGGACTTTCTGCGTGCAGGGGCGGGACTGCTGCGTGTTGTTGAGTCATCAGCTCGTTCTAACTCATTAAAATTTAACTACAGAAACGACAAAAAAAATATTTGTTAGCTAATGTTTGTTAATAACTGATAACAAATCAGCTTATTTTACACGTGCGTAGCAAGGACTTTCTGAGGGGCGATTTGTTAAAACTCAGAGTGGACCTATAAAAAGCAAGCTGCCCAGTAGGTCACTACATTAAGCATTGGGTTGGCGTGCAGATACTTTTATCAAAAGCTGGTTCGAATCTCACTCGGTACGATTAAAACTTATTTTACGTTTGTCTTTTATTAGATTTTAAAAAAAAGAGTTTCACAAACTCCTTTTTTTAAATCTCAGTCCTCATATTTTTATCCAATAAAAGCCTTGTGAGTGCGTGGCCTACTCGGCCCAGCTAGGCTGGGTCCTCATGAGGACGCAGCCCCTGAATTGAGACACAGTCTCTGTCTCCTCTCAGACTCAACAGCATTTGATCTCGGTCTTGTCTTGGACATTGAGGACTTGGGATTTTATTTAAACACCAATCAAGTCCATCTTGTCAGAATATTGTCCAGTTTATTTTTCAACATCCTGGCTTTTATTGGATGCAAAACGTATTGATTCAAATCCGAATGATGACGTGAACTCATTGCTAATAAATGTTTTTTTGCTACTGCTGTCACGCAGTGCCCACTCCCTTACCTCGCACGAGTCCTTGTGTTGCCAGTTTGGGTGGTTTACTGCCAATTGGACTGTTTTCATTCTGATTTTTCTGGGGACTCTAGGACGATTTTTTTGAATTGTTGCGTTTTGTCACATATTGTTAAATTACTTGGCTTGTACTGATGTGCGTTCATATTCAAACAGTAAATATACTGTAACAATATATTGACTGGGTAGATGTTTGTGTGATGTGGAGGTTTTTAACAGATTTTTGGGCTGGAAAACCTCGACTCTATCTGTCAACACTCTTCACCCAAGTGAGAAGTGCTTTTCTGGGAGCCGGAGAAGATGTCTGCCAAATCATCAGTTATACAATGTGTCTATTTAAATCAGAATATATTTGTAAAGCAACAGTGAAACAAAAAGCACACCGCTCAATGTAAGTTCTGCAGTGCTTCACTATCAGAGATGGTCGGACTACGTCCAACTTTTATCGACACCTGGAATGGAAGCCCAAAGAAAGGTAAGCTATAAGTTATGATAGCGAAGCTAGCTAGGTAACATTAGCAATCTGCCTCTGTTCCAAGAACTATACAGAAAACAGAACATTTTATCTGGTTTATCTGCGTGGCCTTGTTAGCATTAGCAGGCCTTGTTGTTAGCATGTCCCACTAGCAACTTGATGGTAATAATGTCGAACGCAGCAGCTGCCCTCCAGAACTGGGTCCGGCAGACAGAGAACATCCAAGGTTTCCCCATGGAACCGAATGGGTCCATAGAGTTTAGTCATTGAAAGCAGATGGAGATGTTAGCAACGTTAGCAGGTCCTGCTAGTTTAATTTTGGCTTATGATGAACAATAACAGGACAGGCCACAAAAAGCTGTGTAGCTAATATTGTTATTCTGACATTGGTTAATGTCAGCTGCATACAGCTCCTGACATTAAAGCCAAGGTGGTGCTCCCTTGTTTGGCTGAGAGAGCTCACCTATATGAGCAGAGGGTGGAGACTGAGTAATATAATGTCAACTTCTGAGGATGACTAATAGGTTGCTTTGTATGGATATAGGCAAATTACTTTTAAAGAGCTATTTTTAAGTTCAAATTTATAGTTTCAGATCAAATAAATAACCTTTTACCAGTTCACTTTCTAAAGCTCACATCATATCAGTCATTGAACTTCCTTGTTCATCTATTTGAAAAATGTGATGACCAAAATACTATTGATTTACATTGTGTTGTTCACCCACGTGTTTCTAATCTGAAGACCCAGTTTTCTGCATCATTAACAACTGACTTCTGGTCTAATTGCAGGCTACGCTCCCTCCTTGGGGTGACTGTCATGTCAACCGTGTCCATGACTGAACATGCTGGATCCACAGTTTGGCTTAAACTGAGTGGACTTGTGTTACAAATGGGGGAAATGCAGCATCAGTGAAAAAGTTCAGATATGAACTTAAGAAGACACTGAAAGGTTAGTATATTTTTCTCTGCTAAAATAAATGTCTTGTTTACAAAATCATAAATCTAAAGATGTTTCAAATTAGTAACCCATAAAAGCCTCAACTAGTCTTATAGTGGAATTCATATCTTCATTTCATCTGTTTAATTTTGTCATGAAATGTATTTTGTACACTCTATATCATTTATTTTATTAACCTTTATTTTACCAGGCAAATCCCATTGAGATCACATGTATTTTTTGCAAGGGAGGCCTGGGCCTGAAGGCAGACAAAAATGCTTGTTTTTGGTCTGTGGGAGGTGTTGTTTCTACCCAGTGGAGTTATCACATGAGTTATGGCATATCCCACTGCAGCCTTCTCCTCCAAGGGGTATAATCAGAGTCAGAGTCAGAGAGTCTTTATTGTCATTTGCACTGCATGTGGTACATGTGATGAAAACGAGATTATGTACACGGGGTCCCAGTTACATCCAACAACAAATGCAAGAGAAAAACAGTAATAACATCTAGAATTAACTAAGAAAAACATCAACTAGTAATACACTAAGCCTAATATAGTGGGAATAAACAGCAGCACGAACATGAGTTTGTATGAGCAGATGGTCACAGATGAACACAGATGAACACAGCAACAAGAAAACAGATCAGCATCAGCACAATGTGATATTTTGCAGTGTTTATTTTTTATTTTATTTTTATTTATTCATGAGTCTAACAGCCTCAGGGTAGAAGCTGTTCCTCAGTCTAGTGGTTCTACATTTGATGCTCCTCAACCTCCGTCCTGAGGGGAGTGGGGCAAAGAGTGAGTGTGCTGGGTGAGTGAGGTCTTTCATGATGCAGGTGGCTCTTTTCCTGCATCTGGAGGTGTAAATGTCTGTGATGGTGGGGAGACTGACTCCAACAGACTTCTGTGCAGCCTTCACCACTCTCTGTAGAGCTTTCCTCTCTTCAACTGTGCAGCCTCCATGCCACACGTTGATGCTGGAGCACAGGACGCTCTCCACTGCACACCTGTAGAACGAGGTGAGAACTGGGCTGCTCAGACCAGCACGTCTCAGCCGTCTGAGGAAGTAGAGTCTCTGATGACCTTTCTTGATCAGGCTGGTGGTGTTGTTGCTCCAGCTGAGGTTATCATTCATGTGTACACCCAAGTATTTGTAGCTGGAGACCACTTCCACTGCAGACCCACCTATTTTCAGTGGGGCATGGGTGTGTTTGTTCCTTCTGAAGTCCACAATCATCTCCTTTGTCTTCTTCACATTCATGTGAAGATTATTCTCTTTGCACCAGCTCTCCAGGTGTTCCACCTCCTGTCTGTAGCTGGACTCATCATTGTTTGTGATGCATCCCACCACCGCTGTATCATCTGCAAACTTAACAATATGACAGCCTGGAAGTGTGGCTGTACAATCATATGTGAGCAGAGTGAACAGAAGGGGGCTCAGCACATACCCTTGGGATATATATATATATATATATATATATATATATATATATATATATATATATATATATATATATATTCACTGAGACTAACACATGAGTATTACCCAGAGCAATCTTAGGTTAGTTCTACTTAAGGCTGTGTTGAAGGTGACTCACCCAGATTTGCTAATGACCTTCATTCACAAGTCACACCCTTATCTCACCCCATAACTCGTCCAACCTAGCAGCCGGAGTTGGATCGTCGCTCATTGGGAAGCTTGCATTCACGGTCGCCCACCTCCATTGTAGAATGGCTATTCTTACTGATCTGGTTGTTTTTGGAGTCTAGGTATAAGAATCCAGGATGTTACCATGATGCATACTCAATAATCCAGGTAGAAAAATCTAAAAAAGCTAAGTCTGGTCCTCTGGACATTCAAAGAATAAAACAAAAAAAAGCAAAAAAAAGTAGAAATGTTTCGTCTTTCGGACGAAAGACGAAACGTTTCTACTGTTGTTTTTTGAATGTCCAAAGGACCAGACTTAGCTTTTTTAGAATCTAGGATGTTGTTTATAATCAGAGCTAAGAAACCTTTTAAATAACTCACTATGTTATTAGAAGTGAACCAAGCTCCTCTAATCCATGAACACGAAGAGATGAAAGAATAGTCCAGAATTTTATCATTTATGCTTTGCTTTAATTAGGGATAGTGCCGATCTGATCCGGTATCGGCCTCCCATACCAGCATAGTTTACGTATCTGATTTTTCTGGTCCAACCGCCGATATTTCCGATCCATGATACACATTGGCTTCAAACTATGGAATGTATTTCCTGAACGCAGGTATGTCTCATGAACCCAGAGTACAAAGACCCACCTCACATTCAGGAAATCCATTTCATAGTTTGCAGCCAGCTACAACGTGTAGTAGCATTGTACCTAACAGCTAGCCAACTTTTCATTGTAACATGTCTGCTATGTGGAAGTATTTTACACTAAACATCTCAAGACATTAACATGCAATGTCTACAGAGCCATAGCACCACATTAAACTGCGGTCAAGTTAGTTTTACATTGGACATTCGAGCTTCAGGGCTTCAGCGGGACTCCACTCTCACTGAACCGAAACACAGGCATCCCGACCCCAGCCAGCCGCGTCCAGTCCGACCCACTCTAAGTCTGCCTGTCTCAGTGGAGTGACAGGCTGAGAGCGGCTGACCAAAATCAGGCCGCCTGCCCCTGACTGAACAAGAAAAACATATCGCTGAAGCCAAGGAGCTCAAATGTTAATGAGAAGTGATGGGTTTCCTTAAACCAACCCTGCAGCAACATTTTACTAAAAAGGAATCATACACATGACAAGAGTTAAAAACAGTGGTATACAGTATTTAACTTTGCAAAGGGGAACTTGTCTCTGTCTGAAACAAGCCCGAATTGAATAGGTTCACATTGGCTTTTATACAATGGTAGTTGGTGGAAAAACAGGTTAGACAATTATCACACAAAGATGTTTTTCGGTTCTGACTGAGAAAGAGAACAAACAGGTCTTAAAACAAAAGAGAACATTCTTATGAAACAAAGGAAACATTCTTTCGGTGCTTTGGTTTCGGTAAACAGTTTGTTGTGTAAGAAAAATACTTAAACAGGGAATTAACACAGATTGATCTAGGTTTGCAGAAGTAGAGTTTTTCATGTTATATAAGTTTTTAGATGATAAACATTTGAATGCTCTAACATCTCGGTCCTCTTTATCATTTAAAAACTGTTTCATATTAAGGATGGATGGAATGAAAAAACCTCTGGGTCCAAACTTTTTAAAGGAAAACGTTTCTATCACCCCAGGCCCTCACTGGCGGCGGCCATTTTGCAACAATTTAGGCTTATCTTTTACAAGTTTTTGTGGGCAGTAGAGTAATAACTTTTAGAACGTATTTAAACACCTAAAAACTTTTTTTTTTTAATATATATATTTTTATTAGGAGAAGAAAAAATAGATACAAGCAAACACAGTATTAGTTATCCATAACATAATATACCATGTAGTACATAACTTCTTCATAACATCAAATAAGAACATCAACACAAATCCAAGTAAACAAGATATCTCCTATTAATATTTTTCTTTTTCTTACATGATTTAACAAAATACAACAAATACACACTTAAAGAAAAAAATAACTAAATAATTAATTAAATAAAAAAAATAGAAGTGGAGAAAGAGAAAAAAAAAATAATAATAATAAATAATAAAATAATAAAATAAAATGTGGGGTATTACAATCAATCCAGATGGGGATATTTCAATCAATCCAGATGAAGAGAATGAAGAGCGTGAAAAAATGTCATGAAAGGACTCCATATTTTATAAAATTTTGCGGAATTGCCTTTAATTGAATATCTAATCATCTCCAATTTTAGAAAAGACATGGTATCTTTTAGCCACTGCCCAGTAGATGGTGGTTTAGTTGATTTCCAATGAAAAAGAAGACGGCGTCTTGCCAATAAGGAAGTAAATGATAAAATATTTAATTGATCCGAAGTGAACTGTTTATAATTAACAGGAAGCCCAAATATCGCAACATGGGGTGAGGGTTCAATGACCATAGAGAGAATCTTTGACATTGTATCAAAGTAATTCTGCCAAAAACTATGAAGTGATGCACAGGAATAAAACATGTGAGTTAAATTACAAGAAGGTGCATGACATTTATCACATTTGTCAGAAACGGAAGGGAAGAATTGCGACAGGCGAGTTTTGGAGAAATGAACCCTAAAAAGAACTTTAAACTGTATAAGCGAAAGTCGAGCACAGATTGAACTTGAATGAATGTTCTTAAGAGCATTATTCCACCAATCCTCTCCCAAATTTAGACCCAGTTCGAGCTCCCAAGCCGCCTTGATCTTGGTAATGGGTGAAGAATCTAAGAAAGAATTTCATTATAAACTTTAGAGATATATGACTTTTGAAGAGGATCCCAACTCAGAAACATCTCCCATTGCAAGTTCTGCGGCTTGGAAGGAAAATCAGAAAACAGAGTCTTAGCACAATGTCTAATTTGAAAATAACGAAATAGATGAGAAGGAGGGAGATGAAATTCAACTGAGAGGTCCGTAAAAGTGGAAAAGATACCTTCTTTATAGAGGTCATTAAAACATATCAGCCCTTTATTACCCCATAATAAAAATGCTGAATCTGTGAGTGCTGGTTGAAATAAGTGATTTTTCAGTAAAGGAGTAAGTGTAGATGCTGAATTAAATTTGAAGTGCCTCCTAAACTGACACCAAATTTTTAAAACAGAGCGAACTACTGGATTGTTAGTGAAACGAGACAAGTTAGATGTAGTAGGAGAAGTAAGAAGAGCACTTAATGAGGACTGGGAGCAGGATAATGACTCCAACTTGCACCATGGGAAGTCAAAAGATCCAAACCAATATGAAATCTTGTGAAAATGGGCCGCCCAATAATAAAGCTGAAAATTAGGAAGTGACAATCCACCATTGAATTTGCATCTATGCAGTGTGGTTTTGCTGATTCTGGGTGATTTTCTACACCATATAAAGCCAGAAATAACTTGATCTAGTGTTTTAAAGAAATGTTTTGGCAGAAATAGTGGGAGAGAATTGAAGAAAAATAAGAACCTGGGTAAGACATTCATTTTAATTACATTGATTCTACCAATAAGTGAGAGAGGCAAACTATTCCATCTTTGGAGGTCCAATTTAATTTTAGAAATTAAAGGCAAAAAATTAGCATCAAAAAGAGAACTTAATGATCTTGTTACATTAACACCCAGATACTTAAAACCAGAGCTGCTCAATTTAAATGGTATGTCACAGTTCAAAAGCTTTAATGCAGCTGCGTTAATTGGATAACATTCACTTTTAGCAATATTTACTTTATAACCAGAAAATGATCCAAATCTCTGAAAAGCAGATAAAATTGATGAAATTGAAAGAGTAGGATTTGAAACATATAACAGTAAATCATCAGCATAAAGAGATAGTTTGAATTCAGAACCTAATCGGGAAAGCCCAGTAAAAATGTTAGATGTCCTTAAAAAAATTGAAAGCGGCTCAATGGCCAGAGCAAACAATAGGGGGGATAATGGACATCCTTGTCTTGTGCCACGAAAAAGTCTAAAAAAACTAGATTGAATACCATTAGAAGAGACACTAGCATGAGGAGAAATGTAGAACAGACGTATCCAAGAAATAAATGCATCACCCAATCCAAACTTCCTTAAAACTGCAAATAAATAATCCCATTCAACTCTGTCAAACGCTTTCTCAGCGTCAATCGAGATAACTACTTCAGGTGTTTCAGTAGTGGTTTTGGAATAAATAATGTTTAAAAGTGTACGGATATCCACCTTATTCTTGGGGGTGTCACTGTAGAAGCGATAATGTGTCTTACTTCCGTTTGACCTCGGAAGTAGAATTTCTGCATTGGCTCCTCGTTGTATACTTGCTAATCTGTGCGCGTCGTTGAAGTTCTGTTAAAGTTCTGTTTTCTGTTATTTCGAGCTAATATTGTCACGAAGATGTCCTTGCGGAGCTCGGGTACCTGTTGCGCTGTTCGTGGCTGAACGAATAATCAGACGAAGCTGAATTTGTGGCTGCAACTAGTGTGTGTTGAACATGCTCTGAAAACAAAAACCCGCATCCTTCTTTGTGGCTGGGCTACGAGAAACCACCTGAAAAAAGACTCTGTATCCTCCAGAGGATCGAGAACACCAGGTATGATTTAAGAGACAGCTTTTAGTGTTATGATTTTATGTAGTCAGTGATTAAATGATACTAATATTTTCGTTCATAACTGGCAAATAAACACACGCACCTATATATGTATGCTGTGTGTGCGTTTATTTATACACACACATATATATATATATATATATATATATTATATATATATATATATAATATAGGTGTGTGTGTGTGTGCGTGCGTTTAGATATATATAATCTAGGTGTGTGTGTGTGTTTATATATACAGTATATATATAATATAGGTGTGTGTGTGCGTTTATTTATATATATATATATATATATAATATAGGTGTGTGTGTGTGCGTGCGTTTATTTACATATATATAATCTAGGTGTGTGTGTGTGTTCATAAATGAACCCTAATGTTTGTATAATGTACTTTTACTTTCAGATGGGCTTGATGAGAGTGTGGAGCTGCTCAACACCACCAGTCACATGCAGCATGACTGTTGGAATGTGGATTGACATAATGTCAGAACAAACCAACAACCTTATTCTATGGTTGCCCCGTGAAACAATTAAAGCAACATGTTTTGCAGAAAGCTAAAAACTTGGACTCCAGAAGTGAATCATACATGCAAATAACACTGTGAAATATTTATTGGCTGTTTCTCCCTCTGGAATAATCATGTTTATTTCAGATGCTTATGGTGGTAAATGCAGTGACAGGTATATAACACAGAACTCTGGGTTTCTGGACTATCTGCGTGCTGGAGATGAGGTGATGGGTGATCGTGGTTTCACAGTGAGGGACCTGCTGCAATAGTGTGGTGTGTCAATGTAATCGTTCCAGCATTCACACGCAAAGGATGCCAGCTTATTTCAAGTGAGAAGTGAGAAGACATTAAATGTAAACATTTTTCTCAAACATGTACAGTACTGGTGTACTTGCTGTAAACGTAACACAACTCTTAACATGTTTTTTAAAGGATGCAATGTTAACTATATTACATTAGAAAAGTATTTGCTAAAATGATTCATTTGTTATGTACAATAGTTGACTGTTAACCTTCTTACAAGGTTAGTTTTTTGTGTGCACTATATCAGTTAATTTTGGATTAAACTACTGTTTCTATCTAAATGTCACTTTTGTCATTATCAAGTTTTTAAAGATCGTTTCCTGTCTATTTCATTATTTGTTTTCATTTACTGTATTTTATTAAAAGTTCTCAAGGTGCTTCATTTGTGAATCAGTAAAGTATTTGTCAAAAGAAATGTCAAGCTCCAGGTGCTCAGTTGGTGTCCAGATAAACATCTTGCAGCTCAAAAGTCCAAAGCATTGTTAACTGGACCTGGAGATGTGGATTATTAATGCTTAGACTGGACTCTATGTTTGCCTTAAGGTAAATAAGAAAGTGTCCCAGCTCTCTTAAAAAAAAAAAACGAAGAGGAAGTTACTTTTGTCAAAACCACAGAAGAAGAAGTTACTTCCGGGACGAAAGTAAACAAATGCGCCAAAAATGGACCCGCTGGAGTTTTTACTGCACTACTGCACTCCCTGATTGAGCTACAGGCAAGCAACGCATGCTTTTAGTCTTTTCTATTCGCAGTATGAGAGCGCTGGAAAAGGAAACACGTAGAGGAGGGGTGCGCTGCCGCGCACATGCGCAGTCAGGACAGCTTGCACGGTCCGATAAAAGGAACAGATAAAGTGTTTACATGCACACCGATCTGGTTACTGATCGGCGTAAACCACCTGTTTCGATCTGATCACAAATTAGGTCGGATCACGCCGAATACACAAAAAATAACCCGAACGGGGTGTTTACATGACGCACTTTTGTTCCGATCGGCCGTTTGATCCGATTACTTATGTCCATGTAAACATAGCTACAATGGATCAACCAGTTTGCTGCTGACAGCTGAAACCAGCTGCTCACGTGATCAAGGAGGACCATCAGCCTAACAATGGATCGTTAGCACCTTGATGGTTGTTTGCTATTCACAGAGGGCTGAGTGATACTAGCAATAACAGCATTGTAAGAAGGGGACAGTTGAACCTGGAGGCCTCCACCTCTGTTTAATGATGGACGGTTTCTTTTCACAAAGATGGCCTCCTTTACTCCTCTCTCAAACCATTGTTCCTCTCTATCAAGGATGTGAACATCTTCATCCCTGAAAGAGTGACCTCTGGCCTGGAGATGAGTGTAGACTGCAGAGTCCTGACCTGATGATGTTGATCTTCTGTGCTGGGCCATCCTTTTGGCCAGTGGCTCATGCTTTTATTTATTTTTATACAAATGTATTGTTTACTTGACACATTTTCAAAATAAACATTTTATAAGTCTTTTTTGTAAAAAATATTATTTGTTTAGTGAAGTCAAGAAAGACACTTTTTTATATAAAGCAAGTGTTTACCTCAGGACGGAGGTTGAGGAGCATCAAACGTAGAACCACTAGACTGAGGAACAGCTTCTACCCTGAGGCTGTTAGACTCATGAATAAATAAATAATAAGAATAATCACTGCAAAATATCACATCATGCTGATGCTGATCTGTTTTCTTGTTGCTGTGTTCATCTGTGACCATCTGCTCATACAGACTCATGTTCGTGCTGCTGTTTATAATGATGTTTTTCCACTATATTAGGGCTTAGTGTATTACTAGTTGATGTTTCTCTTAGTTAATTCTAGATGTTATTACTGTTTTTCTCTTGCATTTGTTGTTGGATGTAACTGGGACCCCGTGTACATAATCTCGTTTTCATCACATGTACCACATGCGGTGCAAATGACAATAAAGACTCTCTGACTCTGACTCTCTGTTTCTTTATTCATTCAACCTTCATTTATGATATTGAAATCAAGAAATACTACCTTATTTTTTATCAAAAGTATTTATGTTTAATAGTCGAACCTCGGATTCAGGAGGAGCAGTGTGGTTTTCGTCCTGGTCGTGGAACACTAGACCAGCTCTACACCCTCAACAGGGTCCTGGAGGGTGCGTGGGAGTTTGCCCAACCAGTTTACATGTGCTTTGTGGACTTGGAAAAGGCATTCGACCGCGTCCCTCGGGGGGTTCTGTGGGGGGTACTCCGGGAGTATGGGGTACCAGGCCCTTTGATATGGGCTGTTAGGTCCCTGTACGACCGGTGTCAGAGCTTGGTCCGCATCGCTGGCAGTAAGTCAGGCTCGTTTCCGGTGAGAGTTGGACTCCGCCAAGGTTGCCCTTTGTCACCGATTCTGTTCATAACTTTTATGGACAGAATTTCTAGGCGCAGCCAAGGTGTTGAGAGGATCCGTTTTGGTGGCCTTAGAATCGCTTCTCTGTTTTTTGCAGATGATGTGGTCCTATTGGCTTCATCAGTTCGTGATCTACAGCTTTCGCTGGAGCGGTTTGCAGCTGAATGTGATGCGGCCGGGATGAGGATCAGTTCCTCCAAATCCGAGGCCATGGTCTTGAGCCGGAAAAGGGTAGCATGCCTTCTCCAGGTCGGGGAGGAGGTCCTTCCCCAAGTGGAGGAGTTTAAGTATCTCGGGGTCTTGTTCACGAATGAGGGAAAACTGGAGCGTGAGATCGATAGGCGGATAGGTGCAGCGTCCGCAGTGAAGCGGGCGCTGTACCGGTCTGTCGTGGTGAAGAGAGAGCTGAGTCAAAAGGCAAAGCTCTCAATTTACCGATCGATCTACGTTCCCACCCTCATCTATGGTCATGAGCTTTGGGTTATGACCGAAAGAACGAGATCTCGGATACAAGCGGCTGAAATGAGTTTTCTCCGCAGGGTGTCTGGACTCTCCCTTAGAGATAGGGTGAGAAGCTCAGTCATCCGGGAGGGACTCGGAGTAGAGCCGCTGCTTCTCCACATCGAGAGGAGCCAGTTGAGGTGGCTCGGGCATCTGGTTAGGATGCCTCCTGGACGCCTCCCTGGTGAGGTGTTCCGGGCATGTCCCACCGGGAGGAGACCCAGAGGAAGACCCAGGACACGCTGGAGGGACTATGTTTCTCGGCTGGCCTGGGAACGCCTTGGGATTCCCCCAGAGGAGCTGCTCCAAGTGGCTGGGGAGAGGGAAGTCTGGGCCTCCCTACTTAGGCTGCTACCCCCGCGACCCGACCCCGGATAAGCGGAAGAAAATGGATGGATGGATTTATGTTTAATGAACTCAGACTATTTTAGGTTTTATAAAAACAAGTATTTATGTTTAATGAAGTCAAGAAAGACTACTGTATTTTGTTTTTTGAATATTTTTTATTAGTAATTATTTTATTAAAACATTTAAATTTTTTATGTATTGTGACAGAGGGTTCTTGTCAGCGGCTGCTGAAAGTAACTAATAAAGTAACTTAGTAATCTAACTTAGTTACTTTCCAAATCAAGTAATCAGTAACTTAACTAAGTTACTTTTCCCAAGGACTAATCAGTAACTTAACTAAGTTACTTTTTCAATGTAACTATGCCATCACTGGGAATGACTGTTGTTGTGAAGAAGAGAAAAAGAGTAAAATCAGAGAAGAAGACCAAATGGTGGAAACTAAAGAAGGAAGAATGTTGTGAGAAATTCAGAGACGAGCTGTTAAAGGCTCTGGGTGGTAAGAAAGAGCTTCCAAGTGACTGGGCTACTACAGCAACAGTAATTAGAGAGACAGGTAGGAAGGTACTTGGTGTGTCATCTGGACAGAGAATGGATGATAAGGAAACCTGGTGGTGGAATAGTGAAGTGCAAGACGCCATTCAAAGAAAGAGATTAGCCAAGAAGAAATCATGACAGTAAGAGGACTGAAGAGAGGAGACAGGAATATAAGAAGATGGGACATAGAGCTAAGAGAGGAGACAGGAATATAAGAAGATAATAATAATAATAATGAATTCAATTTATAATGCACTTTTCATTAGTGAAAATCTCAAAGTGCTACACACATTGAATGCTACACACATTCATACACCAGTAGCGGCAGACTACCATGCAAGGTGCTTTCCAGTCCTACCGGGAGCAACTCGGAGTTAAGTGTCTTGCCCAAGGACACAACGACACATGGTGTGGGGAACCGGGATTCGAACCGCCAACCTTCCGATCGGGGGACGACTGCCATTACCACTACACCATCTCGGCCGCCCCTGATGGAGAAGATGGGACATAGAGCTAAGAAGTAAGTAGCTAAGGCAAAGCAGAGGACGTACAATGAGTTGTATGGGAGACTGGACACTAAAGAGGGCGAGAAGGACTTGTACCGATTGGCAAGACAGAGGGATCAGGCTGGAAAGGATGTGCAGCAGGTTAGGCTTATTAAAGATGGGAATGGGAATGTTCTAACAAGTGAGGAGAGTGTGATGGGAAGATGGAAGGATTACTTTGAGGAGCTAATGAATGAAGAGAATGAAAGAGAAAGAAGAGTGGAGGTCATAGAAACTGTGGACCAGGAAGTGGGAAAGATTAGTGAGGGTGAAGTCCGGAAAGCTCTGAAAAGAATGAAGAAGGGGAAGGCAGTAGGACCTGATGACATACCAGTGGAGGTTTGGAAATGTCTTGGAGAGATGGCAGTGAGGTTTTTGACTCAAATATTTAATGGAATATTTGAGGGTGAGAAAATGCCTGAAGAATGGAGAAGAAGTGTGCTGGTTCCCATTTTTAAGAACAAGGGTGATGTACAGAGTTGTAGCAACTACAGGGGAATTAAGTTGATGAGCCACAATGAAGATCTGGGAGAGAGTTGTGGAAGCAAGACTTAGACAAGAGGTGACTATCTGTGAGCAGCAGTATGGTTTCATGCCAAGAAAGAGCACCACAGATGCCATCTTTGCTTTGAGGATGTTGATAGAGAAGTACAGAGAGGGTCAGAAAGAACTCCATTGTGTGTTTGTGGATTTAGAAAAAGCATATGACAGGGTGCCAAGAGAGGAGGTGTGGTATTGCATGAGGAAATCTGGAGTGGCAGAAAAGTATGTTAGACTGGTACAGGACATGTATGAGGACAGCAGGACAGTGGTGAGATGTGCTGTAGGAGTCAAGTCAAGTCAAATTTATTTATATAGCACAGTTAGAACAGATAAACTGTTATCAAGGAGTGACAGATAGCTTCAAGTTGGAGGTGGGATTGCATCAAGGATCGGCTCTGAGCCCCTTCTTGTTTGCTCTGGTGATGGATTGACTAACAGATGAGGTCAGGCAGGAGTTTGCAGATTACATCGTGATCTGTGGTGAGAACAGGGAACAAGT
>JBBPBX010009907.1:9058-59048 GCA_038048925.1 Garcialebias charrua
AGCACATTGGTGCTCAAATTACCCACCAAAACTAATTATTAAATTATTAGGCATAAAATGACTAAATAATAAGACGATTTTCTTCCTATTATTCTAGCTTAATGTTTTAAAGCCTGCCTAAGAAAGTTCACGTTCCGTCTACTTCTGGTGTCAGTCCTAAATGGGAAGGGTTTTGTCAGGAAGAGTGTACGCTGTAAAATGTGCCAAAACGAGTATGTGGATCTACAGCTGCCTTCCAGGATCTTATAAAGTGTCTTGTTGAATTATACGACATCCTTACCAGATTTGTCATAACATGGTTAACAACAACCCCATTTAGTGCCATTAACCAGCAGGTGGTGGTGGAAAGTGGACTTGGAGGTAGATGATTTTCCATGGTGACTCTTGAAAGGAAGGAAAGACAAAACGAGGTGATGCATCACATACTTTTTGTACTTTTTATACTTTGATGATCTGGTAAACCCACCAAAAGCATTTACCCTGGCATTGGCCATATTCAAGATTAAGGTGTCTAAGCTGAACAAAACTGCAAATAATAGACACTTTATTTAATCAGCTGGTAAAAACAAACAGAACTTTCCAATCTAAAATGAAATAAATTTAACAAAATTAATATTCCATGTTGAGGATCTAACAAGTTAAACTTCCTTTTGGATTTAACTTATGAACCCCTTGAAGACCAATTTTGATTGTTCTTCCAACCACCTTATATTGAATTTTCAAATTCCTTTGAAACAGTTCATTTACTCAAATGTCATTTTAGCTATGGGTATTTTTTTTATATATATTTTTATTCAACCTTTATTTTACCATGTGAAATGCTTAAGGACCAGTTCTCATTCACAAGTTTGATCTAGAATCTGATCTAATTGTTGGAGCAAACAACTTACATATGTTTATTTATCTAAATAGGTTATAGGTTACAGGACTATTTAAGTCATAGAGCTTTATTTTCCTAAAGTGTAAACTTGCGACAGACATTTTTAACACTGACAATGCATTAAAAACTTTTGCTGGCAGTTGAGAGCCAAGCTGACCTATAAAGTTTGAACAGAATTGCCACTGATAGCTGCTGCTGATGTTTCTTTCTAGCCAGCTACTGTTATAATGTGTGATAGGCTCTGCATGACTAGGTTAAAAACAACAACGCCTCCAGCAATTCTGATTAATTATTGAAACATTCTCTGTAACTTAGCTTCCTAATTGCTGTTTGTCATCCTCATACACTGCCGGAAGCAGGGACAGCCAGACATCACAACTTTCTATCAGGATTTCATTTTTATTTCTGACACTAACGTGGGAACAAAAAATGCTGAAAGGTGGCCCCTGTGGACACATAATAGCTGTTAAGAAATGTGTCCAGACACATTTCTCAGCTTCACCAGACTTTCTACTACAGCTCAGAAACACATTACCACTATTTCATACAGGGGGATGCTTTGCGGATGGAACACATGCAGGTTTTCAACATTTTGTGTTTAATTTTTTTCAAACACTGTACACATTAAGTGAAAATAAATTGTGAGTATAAGTGCAATAAGCGTAACAATTTTTATTTATATGGCAGCATTGTGTGGTAAGTGCTGTCTTCTCACAGCACAAAGGCTGCAGGTTAGTTTACTGACCTTTCTGTGTCGAGTCAGCATTTTCTCCCTATGTATTCCTGCTTTATTATTTTTCAGATACTCTGGTTTCCTCCCACAGTTCAAAAACATGCATGTTAGGCTGACTAGTAACTCTACATTGTCCCTAGAAGTTGAGGTGACAATAAAAAAGGTTACATTCTGTCATCTGGACCAGTTTCTTTAAAGTTGTTTTCACACCTGATAGTCTTGGTTCTGTTGGGGACCAATATTCATAACATTTGTTTACATTTCAGCTGGTGCTGTTTGCATTCACATTGCACTGAGTCAACCGAGCCAACCAACAGTCGTGGCAGCGTGACGGCTCAGTGGTTAGCACTGTTGCCTCACAGCAAGAAGGTCCTGGGTTCAATTGGACCAGGGGTATTTCTGTGTGGAGTGTGCATGTTCTTCTCGTGCTTGCTGGGTACTACTGTTTCCTCCCACAGACCAAACATATGCATGTCAGGCTGCCTTCAGGCTCAGGCCTCTCTTGCAAAAGAGATCTGTGATCTAAATGGGATTTGTCTGGTTAAATAAAGGTTAATAAAATAAATAACCTGTTCCCCCACCTCACCTATGGTGGCACTGCAGCAAGAACTACTGAAGGAAACGTCACAAAAAACATCTGAAGAAGACACTTCTTCTTTTTCTGGACATAAAAACAAAAACGGAGTGGCGTCAAATGTTAGCGTTTTTAGTATTTAATTTTTGTCATTTTTCAACAAAAGACAATATGAGCGGAAGATGAGACAGAAGACCATGGAGAATGTTGTTTTTCACACAAGGCAGCTGATGGCTCCGTATAAGATAAGAGAAATGTGCATTTGTTTGCCCTGCACCGCAGTCCACATCCTGATTTTGGAGCGGTCTCCGGTCTGCTTGCATTCACATTGCATTCGAACTGCTCTAGAGTTCACTTAAACTGAACTGAGACCTAGGTTTTTAGGCGGACCAGAGTTCACTTTTTTGGTCCGTATCAGAATTTGATTGTGTATTCAGACCTCCCCAAATGAACCAGACTTTCTAGGCAAACAAACTTGAGTTTGATTAAAGCGGACTAAACAGGGCTGTTGTGAATGCACCCTAAGTGAGAAACGTTCCGTACCCCATCCAGAGGACTTCCTCAATATATGGCCTGCAAACCAGATCTGTCCCATAGGTAGTCTTCACTGCTGTTTCAAGCCAAAAGTAGGCTTTGAACATGTGCAAAACATACCCATCCAAAACATACCCATCCAAAACAATCAATCATCGTGTACAACAATCAAATGTTTTAGTCCGGATGGCCAACTTGCTACTCACAGAAACACAGAATGAATGGTTTTTGTCTCATTTGTCTCTAAGTGGCCCTTTGGTGGACTGGAGACCTGTGCAGGGTGTACACAGTGACTCTGCTGGATGTGGGCACCGGTGACCCCGTGACCCGAAAAGGAATAAGTGGGTGCATACGGATAGACGGAAGGACGGACGTTTGGCTGGACAGACATGTTTTTTATTTATTTATTTATGTATAGCATTTTTAATTATGAACAATGCAAGTTCCCTAATTTGCATATTTATGTTGCTACCATGAAGTGATGTTGCAATACCTCAGGAAGTAGAAGCTAAAAAAAATAAATAAATATATTAGTCTCTACAGATTCAGATTAGCTTTGTATAGATCTAGTAGAGTGCTGTGTGGATGGGAAAATGGGGGCACAGATTGTAATGTAAAGTGCTTTATCTTGACTACATATAAAGGTGCTATATACCAGTGGTGTGCTGTCAAGGCCTGCAAGGCCTTCTCTGCTGGCCTAAAATGATTTAAAATTAAGAATAAAAAAATATTTTTTTTTTATTATATTTTGTCCATGATTACGTATTAAATAATTCCAAATGGTCTGTCTGCTTCATTTCATTGCTACCCCCCTGGTTGCGCTGCTTCCAGACGTGTATTTTCATATTTAAAGGGGACCTGTTATAGGTTTTAAAAAATTGTATGGTATGTCTGTGGGCTATCCAGACCATGTTCATTCAATTTAATACACAAAATAATGCTTAGATAATGAAATATCCCCTTTGTAGTTCTGCTAGATCTCACTTCCGTTCAGAACGGGCTGTTTATGATAATGAGCTCTGAAGGCCACGCCCTTCAAAAATCTGTTTACATTAACTCCGCCCTCCAAAGGCAGACAAGGATGTGTAGAGTAAACAGGACGTAGCGGTGTATGCGCGCGACAATCCCCGCATCTGTGCAGGAGGGTCCTGGCGCTGGCCCGGCTCTGGTTCTGACACACATACACACACACACACTGCAACATGCTGCCAGAAGGACAGAGAAAGGCTAGTTGGCAATAATCGCTGTTCATTCAAGACTCCCATCTGAAAACTATCAATTTTAAATCTGCTTAGTGCGCGCTCCTCAGCCATTGTCTGGGCCAGGAGGGTCAGAGAATCTTCGCAAAGCTCACGTTAGCGGACAATAAATACGCCACGGCTACGGCCGCACTGAGGACTCATTTGAGCTCCGGACGGAGCCGGCGGATGAACCGCTTCGAGTTTCGTCAGAGGACGCAGCGGCCGGGTGAGTCTGTCGCTCATTACGTCTCAGCACTACGAGAGCTGGCTAGACTCTGTGACATTTTTAGCCATTGTGCTGACATGAACTCAGGAAAAACAACCGTCATGTATTTTATACTGAAGTGGGTGGAGCCTCACCAGGGGTTGCTAGGTGAGGGGCTGGACTGAGGTAGAGGTGGGTTGTCCTGCGGCTTGTGACATCACAAGCCGCAGGATTTGAAAACGAGACATTAATATCCCTGAAAAATAAATCTACTTAGAGTAAATAAACCACTGGGTGCATTTTTTTGGTCCTAGGACTGTTTTTTTTAAGAAGTACGTACCCAAAGTAGAGTAAAAAAACATTAAAAAGTGAATTTTGCATCTTTGGTCCCCTTTAAGCATTTAACCAATCACATTTCAGCCACTATTTGTTGCCAGGGTAAAAAAAATCTGCCTGGAGGCCTTCATAATCAGTTCTGCGGGCCATGTAGCATAAAATAAATGTCGATCAAGCTGTTGCTTCTGTCATGATCCACAACCAATCAGATTTTGAGTTGGCGACACCAAGGCCCTCTAGCTTACACTGAGGTTTTCCGTATGCCATACTGAAACGTCAGCGTATTCACACGCTTTGATTGGATAGTCAAAGAGTGTACGGAAACAGCTTTAGAGCGTGACGTCACAGGTCCGCGGCGCGGAGGCTGATGGGATAGAATTGGGTCGGACTAAAATAAGCTTTTTCACAATTTTTTTTCTAGAATCTAAGTAGGTTTTAACAGTTTTGCAATGGTCCGAACTTGCTGTGTTATTGGATGTAATGTCCGGTCTCACGACCGGAAAGGCAAAAATATAGAAAACAGACTTTCTGTATACTGTTTCCTGCCTGGAAACAATGTGAAGGAGCACCGCATGTGTAGATCATAACAAAAAGGAGACGAATGGCCTGGATATCAGCGGTGACATGTCCTGATACAACTTTCTCAGTGTCCCAAGATACCTGCTAGTTTGTTCCAGACATTCTGGTGAGTGTCTAAATTCAAATTGATAAGTCATGTATTTTGTTATATTATTTATAGATGATTATTGTTTGAATTGATTGTTTGAATTGATTTTGTTTTAAGAAGGAGCAGATATGATAATATTTATTTCTTCTTCTGCTACCTTTCATTTTATATATATATTTTCCTTTCATATGTCTGTAAATTGTCTTTGTGTTTTACATCTGAAATGAATAAATAAATAAATAAAAATTGTTTGTGTTGTGCCATACATTTTTGCCATGATTTTGTCCTGGTGTTTAGTTCATGTTTAGTTCATAGAAGTGAGTCAACATAGTTTAGGTCGAGTTTATATTTTTTATATAACGTAGTCTGATTTTAAACAGAGTGGACATCTGTGTCACTGTGAAATAAACTGTTTAAAGTTTCTAGTGTTGTCACTTTTACTGTAGTAATACTGATCTGTGTTCTGATATGTCCTCTTCAAGGCAAACCTTCAGATGAAATGGATGAAGCTCCAGGAGAGGAGCTCAGTGAAGCTGCAGATGATGATTGAGGAGGAACAGGGACCAGCAGCATAAAACTACAAATACACCGTCAGTTGTGTGAACAAAAATGAGCAGAAATGAATCATCTCATCTGTTACAGGAGAACAGGTCAGAGCTGAATAAAAACCAGCTGGAAAAAGAAAATTTAAAGTATTTAATATTATACAGGACTTCCTTGCTTTGCCATCTTGTCATCATTGTTTAACACTGTTAGACATTTTTCATTCATTCATTCAACCTTTATTTAGTCAGGTAAATCTTATTGAGCTTCGAGGGCTCATTTACGAAAGCGACCTGCTACAAACTAAAGAATGATGAACAGCAATGGTACAAGTACATTAAACAATAGACAAAAGAAAAAGTAGCAAAAACTAGCAAACATTATAAGGTAGATGTACAAAATCAAAAACAGGAACAAATCAGCATTGGTTTTTGCCAGGATTCCAACAGATTCTGAAAATCATTTAGAGAGGTCAGGGCCGAGAGCTTCAGATCTTTTTGTAAGATATTCCAGGAAGCAGGAGCAGAGTAGGAGAAGGCCCTTTTTCCAAGTTCAGTCCTCACTGACGGAACACTGCAGGTAATCATGTCCTGAGAGCGCACACTGTAGCTGCACTCACGCAAAGACATGTAGGAGGAGATGTATGAGGGCAGCAGACCAAGAAGTGATTTAAAGATGAAGATGTACCAGTGGAAGAGTCTGCGTGAGGTTAATGATGTCCAATTAACCAGTGAATACAGGGTGCAGTGGTGGGTACGATAATCACAACCAGTTATGAATCTTAGTGCACCATGATAGACAACATCCAACATCCGCAGGGTGCTTGTAGGAGCATTCATGTAGAGAATGTATGTATGTATATATGTATGTATGTATGTATGTATGTATGTATGCATGTATATTTTCTGCCAGCATTAAAAAAACTCACAATTTCAATGGTTCTAATAACATTAATCCATCCTGTTCAGCATATTTGCCTTCTTTTTAATGTCTCACACAAAACTCTGTCTAATACTTGTGCCTTTATTTTCTCTTCAAGGGATGGACGTGCATCAGACAAGCTCATAACAGAAGCTGTGACCTCAAATTATTACCCGGGGACGTTGTGTTAGCTGACAGAGGCTTTCATATTAAAGACAGTATAATAAAAAATAATCAGGATTTTTGGTGAGTAAAATGTTGCTATGTTCCTAAATAATATTGCAGTTTTATCAGGTTATTTTTGATGCTTTTTTATGTGTCACAGCTGTACATGCAGTAAAAGTTTTATAGCCATAAAATAGTTATTGAGGGTTGGATTGATTCAGACGGAACACTACTGAAGGCCTAGGTGTGAAATGCACGGCCCGCCACCGCTATATAAATACAGTCCATTTACCATTTACCATATTATAAATGCTGACATGGAATGATGATTATTTTTAAATCAATGAACAGAGGTAGAAACGTTAACATCTTTGCTGACATTCAAACAGAATATCACAACAAAGAAGACACTTCAAAAACGAGAGGTTTAATAGGCTATATGCCACGGGTAGGTGTGACGTACCTCCGTCAAAATATAGGCCACATCCCGCACTTCCGGTTCCTATCCACTGCCGTTGTTGTTAGCGTTAGCTCCTAGTAGCAGACCATGACAACGACCCGAAACGGGAAGCGGCTGCGCGCTACTGGCACTACAAGTGAGTTCCGTTGTGTCCGCCCACCGGTGGGTACAGCTGTTCCGAGGGGGGGTTAGGGCGACAATTTATCGCGGCTATCCGTAGGGGGAACGTCGCCATAGATTTATATGGATTTATATGTGTATAGAGTTATTATTGGTGTGTATGTAGATGTTTTATTAATTGTATTTAGTCATTTATGTTCGTGTCATTCCCGCTAACCGGAAGTGCGCGGTCCGGCTCATGAATGCGGAAGTGCTAGAACGGAAGTCCGTGGCATATAGTCTATTGAGAGAAGAAGAAAAAAAAAAAAAGAAGTTTAAAGCTCACAAGCCTCTCAGCAAACAAAAACTTTCTGTAGAAAAATACCATTAACAGTTTGCTACCTTTCACTGTAGTCACGGGTTCAAGGAGGTGTGGGGTTCTGCCAACACAATGATGGGTAATCTAACATGACAACATTATCATGTAGGAGGGCACAGTTGGCACTTTCCCTTACCACTGAAGCGCCACTCCATTCTGCTCCATTACCACACACCAAAGGGAACAATTGTTATTTGTGAATGTTCCCATCAAGAATACTCAGATGAACTAAAGCACATGGAAGTCAGGTGTTGAAGAGAAAAGAGCACAAACTAGGAAATATGATCAGAACTGTTTAGCACAATGTGTCAACAAGGACTTTCAACTTTTGAAAGTTATATTACTTTGTATTACAGTATTGGTTTGCCTTATGTTGCCTGTATTTAAACAGCCAAAGAAGATAATTCCAAGTGCATCTGATCATAAGTGCTGAAGTAAAAGTCATTCAAATAAAGCCAGTTCCTATGATTGAACTTTAAAGGACAAAACAAAAAGGGAAACAAACGTGTCCTTATTTTAAGATTAATGCAATGTTAGAGGGATAACAAAACCACTCATTCAAATAACCTTGCTTAAAATAGAAAAGAACTTCATTAATCTTGATGTCAGTCCCAAGGATAAATGGGAGAAGTAATTAGAGCTAATAGGAACTTCATTTTCTAATCTTTTTTTTACAAACCTTTTATCCACCATCCATCCGCAATGGAAAAATAAAGATAACTGTATAACATTAAAACAGTTTGCGGACTATATGACAAGAGGTTCTAGATTCAAGTGCATTCAAGATAGTTTTTTCTTCACATTTCTATGTTGATCGACGTATTATTTGCTCAGCATAAATATTCAAAAGAATACTACAATCTGGCTCATGTTATTTGGTGTATGTGTATTTTATTAAAGTATAGCAATACTATGGAAATCCAAACGCTAAAGTACATGAATATTTTTTTAACATTTCAAGAAAAGCTATGACAAGGTACAGTACAAATGTATAAGGTATCCAAAAGTGAAATATAGCAATACATCAGCAACTATTCAGTGACATTAACTGTATATGTGCAGCATGAAAAGACTGGCAAAGGCAACAGTATTAGAACTGTCCTTGGAAGTTGTTTTGCACAATAATTTATGTTAAATTTTTCATGAAACACTAAGGTATTATTTCTGACATTTAAAAGTACATTGTTAAAATGTGCTGATAACAACAGTTTAAATGGGATCTGATGCATAATCGCACAAATGCAACAGTTACATGTATTTATTATAACACTTTGGCAAGGTGGTTTGTAAAATATTGCTTTAATGAGGTTCAAACTTTGTGTTTTCAAGTTAAGCAGTCAGAGAGTTCCATAAAATGGGGAGCTGAAATGACCAGATCTCCTTTAATCACAAACTGTGAGCCTGGAATGGTTGATAGGACAATATCTGTGGCTCTCTATGGCTGTAAGCATCTGTCCATTTAAGATCAATAAATATGGAACATATGTAGGGGAGAGGCCATTCAAAGCTTTGAAAGTGAGCAAAAATGTATAAAAAAAAATCAATATGAAATCTAACAAGGAGCCGATGCAAAGAGGAAAGCAGATGGGTAAGGCATTTCTGTTTTTTTGTCCCAGTGATCAATATAACTGCACTGCTTTAAAATAACTCGAGAGAATAAAGAAAGCCCTGGCTAAAAACTGATTGTAGAGTGTATTATTATTAGTAGTAGTAGTATTCTGTACTGAGCATGCATCAGGGTAGTAGTATTTATTAGTATCATCATCATCATCATCATCATCATCATCCTTATTTTTATTATCATTATGATGCATGTTCAAAAATCCAGGTAGAAAACTCAAACAAGGCTAAGCCAGGTCATCTAGGTTCTTCTTTGCTGAAACGTATCATCTTTCTTCAAAAGCCCTTCACTCTGAGGAGATGTAAAGAAAAATCAACTTCTCAAAGAGGATCAGTGCTTTGTTACAAAGCAGCCACTGGCCAAAAGGATGCCCCAGCACAGAAGAGCAACTTCATCAGGCCAGAGCTCTGCAGTTTTCACTCATCTGCAGGCCAGATGTTACACTTTCAGAGACAAAGATGTGCACATCCTTGATAGAGAGAAATTCAGATTTGAAAGAGGAGTAAAGGAAACCACCTTTGTTAAAACAACCCGTCCGTCATTAAACAGGGTCGGAGGCCTCCATGTCCAATTTGCCCCTCTTATATTACTGTTCCAGCAAGTATCCCTCAACCTTCTCTGAATAGCAAGCAGCCATCAGGGCACTAATTATAAGTCATTAGGCTGATGGTCCTCCTTTTGCATGTGAACAACTAGTTTTGGCTGTAACCCGCAGACTGGTTGCTCCATAGTGAGAATGTGCTATTTATGACTATTTGTTGCAGCTCATCAGACTGAAGAAGTCTTCTGGATAAAAAAACGAAACATTTCAACAAAGAAGAATCTGTCAGGAGGACCTGACTCAACCTTGTTTTTTTTTTATTATTAATATTCATCCATCCGTCACGAGCATCACTGGTGCCGATGTCCAGCAGTCACTGTGTGAGAGGCGGTGTACACCCTGGACATGTCTCTAGGCTTTATGCTGGTGTAGGGATATAGCACCCTCATGTCCGTATGGGATGTGGGCCTCTCCACATCTCTCTGAAACTCTCAGTGTTACACCTTCTTGAAGCCCTCAAGGAGACGAGTGGACACTTTTATTTTTTACAATTATTATGAATTAATGGACACTAATTAATCAGATTGAACTTTCTCTTTAATGTGTGTTAATTCAGAATTGATCAACAGCATATTTTTGTCATTTTAATGATGATCTGTTACTTGCATGAGTTTGACCTTTCTGGTTTTATTTCTGCAGAGCAAGCAGGTTCTGATTCTAAGACACAGTTCAGGGTAAACTGTTAGCTGTTCACTTCCTTGCTCTGTTTTGTCTATGAAGTTAGCCATAATATTCTCTGTGCTCACAAGCAGGCCATCTGGCCGATTTTGTAAACAGTATTCCTGTTGTCCGTCAGAGACAGTTCTGCCTATGGAATTAAACTTCCATCTTTTATTTTGTTAAAACCAGCCAATAGTTATTAAGGAGGTGGGTCAGACCTCGCCTCCCATATAAAGGTCATTTCCTGCATTTTTCTTTAGTGCTTTGGAGAGAACTAACTCGCAACTGGCTTCTCTCCTCTGGGAAAGCTAGAGACGTTCCGGTCATTGTGTCAACTCGACCCACGTTTCAGCTGGAGTCACAGTAAAGCTTACTGTGACTCACTCACTCATCTTCTGGAAGAATTTGTTTTCTGAAGTTTTATTTTGAAAATCAGTCAGTGCGATTGGGGCCTGTTCCTGCCGGTGAAAGCGTGCTCTCGCTCATCTGATCCAGTCATACACGCACGAAGTCAACTGGACCTCAACTGGACCACACAGTCCGTTAGTGTCCACAAACTTCTCAGCCCTCATCTCCTCTAGACGTATCGTCACCAGGTAAAGAGGCTTGTTTGTATGCTGCACGTGTCGGAAGTACAGCTGGACCTGTTTGGGAAAGGCTGCCACCCTGGTTGGTTCAAAATAATCAACTTCAGTTAACTTAGCTTTCATCTTCTTCCTCCTATTTCTTATTTTTCATAAGCTATTAATCTGTCAAGTAATGTGCCAACAGTTAAAGTTCCTAACTGTCTGTTTGTTTTAATTTGAATTCTTGTCAACGTAGTTATTAAATCAGAGCTAATATCGATACAAATGTTTAATGTAATTTTTGTGATAGTTTCAATAAAAGGTCTATTTTCTGGTAGACCAACATAAGTTGAAGTCTCTCGTGAAATTACATTTCTGGCTAATCACATCACCGATTTATTGATTTATTCTGAAAAAGTTGAGACCCCGTGAAACTGATGGTAGGTTGGGATAGATAAAATCTGCTCGGATCTCTCATCTAAACTATAGGTAAGTCAGTAAACTGACCTCGTAAGTGTTTGATTACACAAACGGCCTATAGATTTATTACACTGGGCCACATAGAGACAAACAAGACAACCATTCACTCTCTCACTGACACTTGGGGAAAATTTAGCGTTACCAGTCAGCCTAACATGCATGTTTTTGGTCTGTGGGAGGAAACTGGAGTACCCGGAGAAAGCTCACGCATGCATGGAGAAAGCATGCAAATGCCACCCAGTAAGACCCCCGGACCAGGATTTGAACCAGGGCGACCTGCTTGCTGAGTGGTATCAGCTCTACCAACTGTGAAACCGTGCTGTTATTATTATTATTATTATGCTTATTATTATGCTTATTATTATGCTTATTATTATTATTATTATTATTATTATTATTATTATTATTAGTAGTAGTAGTAGTAGTAGTAGTAGTAGTAGTAGTAGTAGTAGTAGTAGTAGTAGTAGTGGTAGTGGTAGTGGTAGTGGTAGTGGTGGTAGTAGTAGTAGTAGTGGTAGTTGTAGTAGTTCCATGTTGGTAATTCAAAAACATTGTTCTCTCTCCTTCACCGTTCTGTCTCATCTCCTAACTCTCTACCCTCTCACATGGTTTCCACATAATTTTGCAACTCCCTGATGTCATATTTCAATGAAAATATTATTTCAAATCATAAACACCTTGGACATAATACTGCCCCCAACATCCATGTTGAACTCCCCCCTCCCTCCCTTTCTCTGTCTTCTCCCTCCCCTCTGCTGATGACATTGCTGACATTATCAGCAAGTCCAAGTCCTCATCCTGTCAACTTGACCCATTCCCCACAGTTCTTGTTAAATCCTGTCTCCCGTCTCTGCTCCCTATCATCACTAATATCATCCACTCCTCCCTAACCTCTGGCATTGTTCCCACAGCCTTCAAATCTGCTGCCATCACCCCCATCATCAAGAAACCAGGTCTTGACTTCACCAACTTCAGTAATCTTCGTCCGATCTCCAATCTGCCCTTCATCTCCAAGATCCTTGAAAAAACTGTTGCTAGTCAACTTCACTCTCACCTGTCCAACAACAACATTTATGAAGAGTTTCAATCTGGATTTCGCCCCCACCATAGCACCGAAACAGCTCTAGTAAAAATTACTAACGACCTTCTTCTTGCTGCTGACTCTGGTCTTCTGTCCATCCTCATTCTTCTTGATCTAAGTTCTGCCTTCGACACCATCTGTCATTCTATCCTCCTCAACAGACTAACCTCCATTGGCATCTCAGGTACCCCGTTAGACTGGTTCAACTCCTATCTCTCTGACCGCACTCAATTCATTCAGCTTAAATCCTTCCGTTCCCAGTCTTCCCTTGTCTCCACGGGTGTCTCCCAAGGCTCTGTCCTCGGACCCCTCCTCTTCATCATTTACCTCCTTCCTCTAGGTCACATCTTGGATGTTGTATGTTGTCTATCATGTAGGGGTTGAACGAGTACATAATTTTTAACCTCGACATTAACATAAAAAACTCGAACGACGCTCGAGTAGCCGATGACGTCACAGTGTCTTACGATGCAAAATAAATAAATAAATATAAATGCCTAAAAACGTCTTTACAAAAAGAAAAAAAAGACCAACAAAGCATTGGGAGCATTTATTATGCTCCTATCATTTATCATACTGCACATAAGTCACAGGAAAAACAAAACTATTAGTTATATTAATAATATTAAAAGTGAAAGTATAAGGCGATGAAAACCGAAACTTAAAAAACAAATGGGGCCACAGCCACACCGTACCACCGCCTGCAGCTGTGCAATTTAGGTTTACTTTTAGAGATTGTGTTTATAGGTTTTTGGTAGCTCTAGAGAGATGAATATTTGTTTTTTTGTTTGTGAAACGAGAGAGATGAAGCCGTTTCGACCGTGTTATATATGGGACCTGCATTGCAACACTGCCCTCTGCTGTCACAACAATCTACTACGGTGGTCAGAGCAAAGAACGTCAACAGGATGTTTCAATGAGTGGCGCAATTTATAAAATTATAAACTGTTTTACCTTTTTGACAAGACTGGACCAGCTGCTGTTGTAAGCCTGCTGGAGTAAGCCTCAAACTATGGTCTTCTCCAAAGAACTGATGATCGTCTAGTCACACGCTAAGGACACGTCATTCAGTTAAAAGATTTATAACATGCCTGTTATAAATCTATTTCAAGCCGTGAAAAGCTCTCTTTTATTGACATTCCTTTAAGGAACGTCTTATCTTGGAAACACCACCAGGAGCTGCCGTTACTTTCGGTTCGAGTCAAGGCGCACGTCTGGAGACGCTGAGAATGGTAAACGAACTGACCAAACTGGACCGAGGGAGACTGACCATCTTCACGAGGTAACAAGTCGTCAAATGCTTTGCCAAGGGTACCAACGTGTAGCTTTAATCGGCCGGAGAACTGCCATGTTTCTGGTTAAAACACATCAAGATAACTCCCTGACTCTTAACTTTTCTTCCTCCATAAATTTCTCCTCCTAAATCTTTCCCTCTCTATCTAAGCTGGAAACTATTTTAAGTTTAAAGAGCCCACAGACTAAATATGTTAACATCCAATATTGAAGTCTGTTGTGTTGAATTTAAGTGTGCTGACGTATTAATTTGAAAGAAAGTGAAATCATGTCAATCAAGTGTAATGGTGTTAATTTAGTTGATTTATTTTAAATAAATGATAGTGTCTCTTTGACATATCAAACTAAGTTAACGTCTTTGTCACTTAATGACAATGAAAAATGTCTGGGGTTAAGTTGGTCCTTTTGTCCAAATCCTTGTCCTGAGATAGTGCCACTATATCGGGGGGTTCTGTGGCGAGTACTCCGGGAGTATGGGGTACCAGGCCCATTGATATGGGCTGTTAGGTCCCTGTACGACCGGTGTCAGAATTAAGTGCGGGTCTGTACCAGATACACGACAGAGACAAACGTGTAGTAGCCTATGCCAGCAAAACGATGGCAGGCCCCGAGTTGAGATTCTCAGACTGTGAGAAAGCTTTACTGACCACAGTGTGGGCAGTTAAACATTTCTCCAGCTACATTGGTGGACAGAAGATCATTGTGGAAACACAACACCAGCCGGTGACATTTCTTAACAGTGAACGCATCAGAGATGGTGTGGTGACAAACTCACGTGTTGCAACGTGGCTCATGGCGCTTCAAAGTTTTAACCTAGACATACGTTATGGTCAAAACAAGAAGTCACATCTGGGGACGGACTTGGCAATCTGCCAGAAGTGTACACAAGATGTACCAGCCACCCAGCCGCCGGTTGAGGTGAAACCCCCAGTAACTGAAGACCCGAATCACCACTTCTTTGATGACAATATCTGCAAAGATATGACAACATTGTACGTGGATGGATCTTCATTCCTCCGCGACAAGATCTGCAGAGCAGGTGTTGGAGGGGTCCTCCTCCAAAACCGAGAGCAGATAACTTTCAGCTACAAATTAGGATCTCAGACTTCTCAGTACGCTGAGATTGCAGGAATCCTAATAGCTCTCCAGATGGTAGTAGAACGCTCTATCAAGACGCTAGTCATCTGCACTGACTCTAACTATGCTCGTTTGAGTTTCGCTTGTCACCTCGCTGTGTGGAAACTGAACGGTTTCCTAACAAGCGACAGAAAAGTGGTCAAACACAAAGAGCTTTTCATAGCGTGTGATCACTTGGTGACATCACACGACTTACAGATCTACTGGAAGAAAGTTCCAGGGCATTCTAGAGTCCCAGGCGATGACAAGCACTACAATGACATTGCAGATTCCTTAGCCAAAGAAGGAGCCGACGAAGGTCCTCTATGGTCCTTCGACCCCTCCTGGTTAATCGAGACTCTGCCAACACATCCTTCAGTCAGAGTTATGGCAGTCACACGTGCACAGGCCGCAACCAGACCTGCTGACAACGCAGTCTCTGTACGACCCGCACTGACTGACCCAGACATCATCCAACTACAAAAGTCGGATCCTGCTATCAACTCCATGATACTGTACCTGACTGATCCGAACAAAAATAGTCCGTCTAAAGACGACCTGGATTCCGATCCAGACCTTAAGGTCCTCTATCAGCTGCGCAAACAGCTAAAACTAATCAAGGGCATCTTAACTTTCGCTCATGGACCAACGTCCTCACCTGTGTTCGTGGTTCCCCATGACCAAAGGGGGGTGATGTTAGTTCATGCCCATGATCTCCCGTCCGCAGGACACAAAGGAGATAAAGCCACGCTGACGGCATTAAAACAAATTGCCTATTGGCCTGGAATGAAAAAGGATGTCAAGGACTACATTGAAGGGTGCGTGGTCTGTGGCCAGTTTCAGCCAACCAGACCACTTCACAGAGCACCACTGCAAAGCAGAGGCATTGCATTCCCATGGTCTGATCTCCAGATCGACTGGGTTGGACCACTCACTAAGAGCTCTAGAGGAAATAAATATTTTCTCACGGTAACCTGTGCATTCACCAAATGGGTAGAATGCCTACCAGCTCCTAACGACACAGCACAAACCACTGCTATGTTGTTAATGAATCATATATTCTCAAGGTTTGGACTTCCCCTTCGGGTGAACTCAGACCAAGGTACACACTTCACAGGTGAAGTGATGAAAGAACTGTGGAAGACGCTAGGCGTCAAGGCCAACTTTCATGTCGGCTACCACCCACAGGCTTCAGGCCAAGTAGAGAGAGCAAACAGAACTGTGGTGAGTATTTTGAAGAAATACGTGGCTGCAAACCACAAGGACTGGGACGTGAAACTCCCTCTGGTCCTCATGGCCATAAGAGCCACTCCACACACATCAACTGGCATCTCTCCCTTCGAGATGATGACCGGTCGACAAATGACTCTCCCTCTACACCTGTTGTACCAACCAGGCGACGCCGCCATGGCGACAGCCTACACTACACAACAATACATGAAAGATTTGAATGTACACCTCAGAAACACTTTTGCTTTCGCCCAGAAAAACCTGGAAAAATCCGCTGAAGGACGCAAGGCGTACTACGACCAGAAGGCCTCTCACAATGAACTCCAAGTGGGAGACAGAGTCTGGTACTATACGTTCGCCCCAGCAACCGGGAAAGGAGGGTCCGAGACCGGAACTCTCGCCCGCAAACTAATGCCCAGGTGGACTGGACCTCATCTGATAACAGACAAAGTGTCCTCAGTCGTCTACGAAATCAAAATCAGCAAAGGCCGCAAAGAGCCAATTGCTAAATGGGTACATCGAAATCAGATCAAACCTTACAAGGCGTTCAATGACTCCACAAAAGACAAAGATCTCACAAACACACCGACTTCATGGGATAATAAGGTCGTCCAAACACAAGTTAGTAAATAAACTAATCAGGTTTAAACTACCATATTTCCCACCCTATAAGTCGCATTGTCCAATTTGAACTTAGAAACGCTAAGCCTAAAACCCACAACAAAAAACTAACCTTAACAACCGTTTAAATCCACGAGATTTAATTTGACCTCGGTCATAAAGTTGAGACCTGTTTTCTTGTGTGTTGCACTTTGGAATCTGACGACAAGAGTGTGTCGAAGCAGTGAAACGTTGTTTCCTTGTTGTTTAGTCATTACTGTTGTCATTAGTTGAGATATTGTTTGGTTCTGAACACTCCCAGCCAAAAAGGTTTTGTATTAACATTGGTTAATGAATGATATGGATTTAACTATGCCAACATGCAGTTCGTTTTGTTAAATCTCAATCGTCGAAGAGTCAATGTAGTTTAAAGCTACTCAAGGTACCATAAACTACATTGACCTCACAATTTCTAAATTGAACCGATTCGATCGTTTCTATTCTAGATTATCTATTCATTTTGATGAGTCTCGCCATAGACTTCAAAATTTATTAGGAATACCAAATCCTACGTCGTTCGTCTAAAAGACAACAGACATTTAGATCAAACTATATTTCATTTTTATTTTAGTTTAACCTAAACTAAGTAATGAATGGAGGAATAGTTTGGAATTAGAGGCCTTCGTTACAGAAGCCCTCTAAAATTCTATAGGTACAGATCCCTATACCTAATTTATAGATTTGATCCACCCCTTAATTGGTAATTGTAGCTGATCTAAACCATGATAGCTTACATACCAGGTGCATATAGGTAAGGCTTAATGTAAAATCCCAATCATAAGCCCACCTTAAAAACCACATAAATGCATGACACATAGAACCAGAGTGGCACGGACTGGAAACCAACCAGCCTTCAACCTTCGATGTGGGGACATGCTACTTCAACGTTGGTCTTCAACCTTCATCCAAGGGTCGCCTCCTCTGCGTCAATCGAGGGATCCCCTCTACATGCTGATTATGAAAACAATTGTTGCTGATCATTCAACAAAACTAATCGTTGGGGATTTACTGCTGTGGAATTACCGCTGTGGATTATAAGACTTTGCTTTCCAAGGGATCACAGACTTTGTTTTCCAAGAGTTAACAGACTTTGTTTTCCAAAGGATTAAAAGCTTTTCGCAATGGGATTACCTACGAACAGTATGGAATTTCCAAAAACTTTATGGGATTATAATTTTTGATTTTTTTTTTCCACTTGCTGGATTACTTCAAGATCAAAGACAGTTCAAGGTTTCCTTTCGTGTTGGACCCCATCCCCAAGGACTGGCGATGGCTTCCAAAAGGGGGGAGATGTAGTGGACCTACCCAGGGTCAAATTAAGGTTTTTGAACTGTCCAGTGATGACCTTTACTGACCTCTCAGTAAAGCAAGACATTTACTACAAAATTATTCATTTAGCTATAATCTGATAACATAGTCACCAATAAGAGACTATTTCTATCTTTGATTTTAGGCTGATGTGATCAAAAGAATAACTTTTGTCATTTTCATGATGTGTGCTTTTAAGCTGTGTTATTCTGTGAGAGTTAAACTGTGTTTCACTGCTGTGTCAAAGGTGCAATCTCGGGTCACAGAGACTTCTTTTAATTTTGTTAATTCAAATGTTATCAAATGAATAATTTTATTTGTAAGAGCATCAGTACATTTTAATGTCAGATAAATCAAATACTCTGCTTAATTCAAAATGTTGTACATGGAGGATTTCTCCTCTCCTCTCGAACTTGCATGTGAAGATAAAAGGAACACTTTATCTCATTCATTTTAGCTTGAGCTCAGGACAATCTAGACACCCAAAGACTTTTGTTTTTGTCCTATTTAATAATCAAGCTATTATCATTAATAGGTCCCATATGTTATGCTCTGATGACGTTTGTTTATTCATACAACAGTGTTGGTAATGAGTTAAGAAAGTTCTAAATCTGCTGTATCATGAGACTGGCGTCTTAAACTAACTTTCTTATCCTTTCTGACATTTTTAATCTAACTTATGCCTCCTCTCAGTGGCTCCTGGCTTAACAGACTGAATCAGAAAGAGCTACGTCTTTCTAGGTCAAGTTAGCCTTAAAAGAGCTCTGACTTCCTGTTTTCCTGAAGTCTGCTGGAGTAAGCCTCAAACTATGGTCTTCTCCAAAGAACTGATGATCGTCTAGTCACACGCTAAGGACACGTCATTCAGTTAAAAGATTTATAACATGCCTGTTATAAATCTATTTCAAGCCGTGAAAAGCTCTCTTTTATTGACATTCCTTTAAGGAACGTCTTATCTTGGAAACACCACCAGGAGCTGCCGTTACTTTCGGTTCGAGTCAAGGCGCACGTCTGGAGACGCTGAGAATGGTAAACGAACTGACCAAACTGGACCGAGGGAGACTGACCATCTTCACGAGGTAACAAGTCGTCAAATGCTTTGCCAAGGGTACCAACGTGTAGCTTTAATCGGCCGGAGAACTGCCATGTTTCTGGTTAAAACACATCAAGATAACTCCCTGACTCTTAACTTTTCTTCCTCCATAAATTTCTCCTCCTAAATCTTTCCCTCTCTATCTAAGCTGGAAACTATTTTAAGTTTAAAGAGCCCACAGACTAAATATGTTAACATCCAATATTGAAGTCTGTTGTGTTGAATTTAAGTGTGCTGACGTATTAATTTGAAAGAAAGTGAAATCATGTCAATCAAGTGTAATGGTGTTAATTTAGTTGATTTATTTTAAATAAATGATAGTGTCTCTTTGACATATCAAACTAAGTTAACGTCTTTGTCACTTAATGGCTTTGTGTATTTATCCATCATAAAGATCACAGAAATATTGGGTAAACTGAAAAAGAACAGAATCCGTGAATTTACTATTCAATCTGAATAAGTAGATTAATTAAGGATAAAGAGGTCAGTATTAATATTGACCTCCTCATAATTCTTACAGTCACATCTTGGATGTTGTATGTTGTCTATCATGTAGGGGTTGAACGAGTACATAATTTTTAACCTCGACATTAACATAAAAAACTCGAACGACGCTCGAGTAGCCGATGACGTCACAGTGTCTTACGATGCAAAATAAATAAATAAATATAAATGCCTAAAAACGTCTTTACAAAAAGAAAAAAAAGACCAACAAAGCATTGGGAGCATTTATTATGCTCCTATCATTTATCATACTGCACATAAGTCACAGGAAAAACAAAACTATTAGTTATATTAATAATATTAAAAGTGAAAGTATAAGGCGATGAAAACCGAAACTTAAAAAACAAATGGGGCCACAGCCACACCGTACCACCGCCTGCAGCTGTGCAATTTAGGTTTACTTTTAGAGATTGTGTTTATAGGTTTTTGGTAGCTCTAGAGAGATGAATATTTGTTTTTTTGTTTGTGAAACGAGAGAGATGAAGCCGTTTCGACCGTGTTATATATGGGACCTGCATTGCAACACTGCCCTCTGCTGTCACAACAATCTACTACGGTGGTCAGAGCAAAGAACGTCAACAGGATGTTTCAATGAGTGGCGCAATTTATAAAATTATAAACTGTTTTACCTTTTTGACAAGACTGGACCAGCTTCATAGATCCGTGCGCACAAAGGAATCCATTTTGTAGCGTCTACTAAAAGCTAAAAGCTACCGCGCGCTCTGTTTTTATCACGTGATGACGTCACTACGGGTAGTCGAGGTGGACAAAAAAGCCTCGATAGAAGTCAAAGCACTCGATCTGTCGAAAACTCGGTTATTCTGTTAATGCACTACTATCATGGTACACTAAGATTCATAACTGGCTGTGATTATCGTACCCACCACTGCACCCTGTATTCACTGGTTAATTGGACATCATTAACCTCATGCAGACTCTTCCACTGGTACATTTTCATCTTCAAATCACTTCTTGGTCTGCTGCCCTCATACATCTCCTCCTACATGTCTTTGCGTGAGTGCAGCTACAGCGTGCGCTCTCAGGACATGATCACCTGCAGTGTTCCGTCAGTGAGGACTGAACTTGGAAAAAGGGCCTTCTCCTATTCTGCTCCTGCTTCCTGGAATATCTTACAAAAAGATCTGAAGCTTTCAGCCCTGACCTTTTTGGATGGTTTTCAGAATCTGTTGGAATCCTGGCAAAAACCATTGCAGACATGTTCCTGTCTTTGATTTTTTTGTATATCTAACTTATAATGTTTTTGCTAGTTTTTGCTACTTTTTCTTTTGTTTATTGTTTAATGTATTTGTATCATTGATATTCATCATTCTTTAGTTTGTAGCAGGTCGCTTTCGTAAATGAGCCCTCGAGGCTCAATAAGATTTACCTGACTAAATAAAGGTTGAATTAATGAATCTTCCGCAAATACGGCATCCATTTCCACTGTTATGCTGATGACACACAGCTCTACTTGTCATCAAAACCTAACTCCACCCACCCACCCTCCATCCTCACCGACTGTCTCAATGAGCTAAATAACTGGTTTTCTAACAATTTCCTTCAACTAAACAGTAACAAAACAGAAATCATTCTTGTTGGTACCAAAAACTCTATTTCAAAATCAGAACATCTTCTCGTCCCCCTCAACAACTCTCTGCTATCCCCCTCCCCTCAGGTCAAGAGTCTCGGTGTCATCCTCGACACCACTCTCTCCTTCACTTCACACATCAACAATTACTCGGTCTGCCTATTTCCACCTCCGTAATATTAACCGTCTCCGTCCTTCTCTCACACCCCGCTCCACAGCCATCCTGGTGCACAGTCTTGTGACTTCCCGTATCAATTACTGCAACTCCCTTCTCTACGGCCTCCCCAACAAATCTCTCCACAAGTTACAGATGGTCCAGAACTCAGCTGCCCGTGTCATCACTCAAACCTCCTACTATAACCACATCACTCCTGTCCTGCAGCAGCTCCACTGGCTCCCGGTTAAATCACGCATCATCTTCAAAATTCTACTTCTCACGTTCAAAGCTATCCACAACCTTGCCCCTCCTTATCTATCTGACCTCCTACAAATCTCCATCCCATCACGCTCTCTCAGATCCTCCTCTTCGCTACATCTCCATGTACCCTCTGCCCGCCTCTCCACCATGGGGAGCAGGGCCTTCACCTGCTCTGCCCCTCACCTCTGGAACGCTCTACCGCCAGACCTTCGAAACACCACCTCCCTTTCTCTGTTCAAGACAGCCCTGAAAACACATCTCTTTAGACTAGCTTATCATTAACTTTACTAAATGTATTTTTATTATTTTGCATTTTATAATCTTTATGTATTTTATATTTCAATTTGTCACTGATAATGTTTGAACTGTATTGGTTTGTTAAGTGTCCTTGGGTGTCCTGAAAGGCACTTTTAAATAAAATGATGATGATTATTATTATTATTATTATTATTATTATTATTATTATTATTATTATTATTATTATTATTATTATTATTATTATTATAGTAGTAGTAGTAATAGTAGTAGTAGTAGTAGTAGTAGTAGTAGTAGTAGTAGTAGTATCAATCAATCAATCAATCAAATCAATCACCTTTATTTAACCAGGTAGAGCCCGTTGAGACCGAGATCTCTTTTACAAGGGTGACCTGGTCAAGTGGTCAGCAGCACACGTCACATTGGCAATAGGCATTTGCACTTATCAAAAAGAAAATAAAGAAAACCACAATCACAGTAAACAGATGTTGACAGTTCAAAAGTAGTAGTAGTAGCAGCAGCAGCAGCAGCAGCAGCAGCAGCAGCAGTAGCAGCAGCAGCATAAGTAGTAGTAGTAGTTTATGTTTATGTTTATGTTTATTAAATTTGTTCATTTTTTTACAAAAGAAACAATACAAGGCAATCTCATAATGATAGTGTACAAAATGTAAAAAAATGAAAGGTGGCAGAAAGAAGAATAAATCTTATTATATCTGCCCCTTATCTCCAACAATCAGATTAAACAACAGTAGTCAAACCATGTAAACAATAATAATCTTCAACCAACTTTTTCCAACAGTCAGGTTAAACAATAATATTCTTCAACCAACAGTACAAAATTACTAACTCTTTTTAATTTTCTAACTAACAGTACAAAATGACTAACTCTTTCTAATTTTCTAACTAATACAATACACATTACGTTATTTCACATATATTTTTTTAACACATTTGTTTTGATCATTTTTTTAAATGTAAACATTGACTTGGCATTTTTAACTACATTCTCCAAGCCATTCCATAATCTAATTCCCTGGATTGAGGTAGAACGTCCCTTCAAACTGGTTCTGAATTGTGGTTTTACAAACAACTCTGTTCCCTTAAGATTATAACAACTTTGTCTTTTAACAAAGTGCATTTGGATATTTAAAGGTAATGCATTATTTTGAGCTCTATACATAACTGATAAAATATTATAGTCTACCAAATCATGGAACTTCAATAATTTTAGTTGATAAAATAATGTACTTGATGGATGACGGTAATGCTTTCTAGTGATAATTCTTACAGCTCTTTTCTGTAATACAAAAATAGGCTTTGTGATTGTTTTACACGCTTTCCCCCAAACATCAATACAATAGATTAAGTGTGGAACAATGATTGTGTTATACAACAAATACAGAGCTTTATCATTCAATAGGTCTCTGACTTTGTACAGTACTGCTATCGATCTAGCTATTTTTATTCTTACAGAATTTATGTGTTGTTTCCATGTCAGTTTGTCATCAATGATAACACCCAAAAACTTCACCTCATTCACTCTACAAATCTCAACATCCTCAATTTTGAGTGGAACATCAACAGTTTTCTTTTTATTACCGAATATCATGTAATTAGTTTTTTCTAGATTTAATGATAATTTATTTATTTTAAACCAAGTTTGTATCTTGACAAATTCTGTCTTTATCAATTCTAACATTTGTTCTATATCTTCACCTGAACAGAAAAAAGTGGTATCATCAGCAAAAAGTACACATTTAAGGAGTCCTGACACATTTACCAAGTCATTCACATATAAAATAAAAAGCTTTGGTCCAAGTACAGAGCCTTGGGGAACTCCACATGTGATATTACAGAGGTCAGATCTTACATCATTTATTTGTACAAATTGTTTCCTATTTTTTAAGTAGCTAGATACCCACTGTAATGCTGGTCCTCTAATACCATATTTGTTCAGTTTTTCAAGGAGAATGGTGTGATCAATAGTATCGAATAGTAGTAGTAGTAGTAGTAGTAGTAGTAGTAGTAGTAGTAGTAGTGGTAGTAGTAGTAGTAGTAGTAGTAGCTGATGCAGGAATAGCTGATGCAGGAGTAGCTGATGCAGGAGTAGTAGCTGATGCCGGAGTAGCAGTATTAGTAGTATATAGTCCTAAGTCACAACAGAAGTCTTCTCAGGGCACTGTACAGAAACATTATCAGTCCAGGAAACGTACATGTTGCTATGTAGAAACAAAAGTAAATCTACATTTTCTGCATTAAGGGTAGAACACCTACCATACCATACCATACCATTTTATTTATAAAGCACTTTAAACAGGAACAAGTCCACACCAAAGTGCTGGACAAACAAACACGCAACAGGCAACACAGACAATGAAGTACAACACGAAAAACATTAAAAAAAACATTGCAGATCATAAATCAAACGATCCTCAATCAGTCTCCCAGCAACACTAAAACTATTCTCAGGAGTGCTTGTTGATGGGACTGCTAGCAGACACTTGGAAACTGGCAATTGCTCACCTGACCTCTCTTGCCAGAAGATGAGAAGAGACTGGAAGCCTTTCAACTTAGAGTCACTCATGTATTGTAGCACCAACTGGCAGCCCCATGACTACATATTGCCACTGTTCTCCTCCCTCTCCTCCTCCGTCTCCTCCTTTTCAACACAACTTGCAAAGAAGTTGTGCACCTCGGTTGTTTTTCTGTTCAGATGTTACCAAAACTGTTTGACCTAACCCTCTAGACTTTAAATGCCTCGGAAGTTCTTGTATCATCCTTAAGAGACTGCTAATGACTATGTCAAATGACTATTTAAAATAATAAAAATACTATTATTAATCAAGTAATTTGCAGAAAATTGTTATTATGCTTTTGTTGTGAATTCTAAAACAGATCAACATCATAAAAACTCATGATGAGCAGCTACCTTAAAGATGACGTCAAGCAGCAAATTTAAGTAATTTTCCAAGAAGTAAAGCATTGGAACTAAAAATAATTTCTACATTTATTAAAAAATCTATGCATGCTTTGGGTCCTCTCTGGTTTTGTTTTACAACTAAAAACATGCACAGTATTATTTGATCCTAGGTGTGAGTGAGAGCAAGATTTAAAAAAAAAAGAAGAAAAAAAGAACAACTTCAAATATGAAATAAGGACAGTTTTAAGCTAAACATAGGTTTTAAGTTACAATGCACAAATATAATTTATGAAATGTGTGAAATTCTTAAATGAACTTGCAACCTGGCAACCTTTTTAGTTGTCAACATTTACACACTGTAAAATCAAACTATATAAGCCTATAAATCTTTTAATGTTGCTTCTTGTCTTCCATAAAGATCATGTTTTATTATGCGGGTTGAAGCCATATTCCCTGAATCATACTGTAATAAATACACTTCCTCTTTTACAGTTTTTCTTTTCAATTGAAAGCCATATCTGAGCACACAGCCATCAATAAACTAATAACGTTACCTATATTTGCATCAAGATGCACAGCAGATTTAAAGCGTACATGCTGAATATTACCCTTTCATCTCACAGGATGTTGGCACTGCTTTTTCCCCAAAGGCAGAAACAGATGAGGATTATTTCACTTGATCATCCATGTTTATTAATAGGGAGGGACATCGCAAATTAAATTATGCTGAAAATGCTGTGCTGTGTGCAGCGATTTTAAAACAAACTTGTCTTTAATTAAATATTTTTCACACACACAAATAATAATTTTATTGAAAAATTTCTGCTTTGTTGGCTTCTTTTCTTTTTCCACAATCTTCTCATTTGATTAAATTAAAACAGTATAAAATCTTAACACCTGGTATTTACACATTACGTTACAGCTTGAGACATCTTAAGCAATTTCACTGATGTCAAAGTAGTCATTTTAGTGAGTGTACCTTTGAAATAATCTTGGGTTGCATGTAGAGTCAAAATTCATTTTGCATTTTGAGTTGCATTGTTTTCCTGTACTGTATCTCTATTCTTTGTTCATGCATTTGCAGAAAAAGAAGTTTGAGATTTTTATGCATTGGGGAGAGTGGATGGTATATGACCAGTGGCTTATTTCTCTCACAAAAATAGATAAACCCATATTTTCTAACACACAACTCCCAAGGCAATGGAGTTTAACTGTGGTGGACCCAGTGCCCATCCATCACCAGTGTGGAAAAGATGATTTACAAGGTGCCCAGAAGACCTCCAGGAATCCTACCAGTGATAAATTAACTGGGAATAGACCTTTTTTTCCATTCTCTAAGGATTCCAAACTAACTGTCCTTATTCCATTGGGTCCTGAGGTGTTCACGATTCCACTCCTTGTTTGAAGTGTGAGAATACATAGGTGTTGCTTGCATTAAATAGCTATTTTTTCCCACCTACCATGCTGGCCCACAACTTAAATTGGCCAACTTTTACCAAACAGGAAGATTCATGATGTGAGGATGGTAAAGTTGTATAGTAGCAAGCATGTGGCTTGTCGTACTATTTTAGGATACAAGTCAAGCTATCAAAGATAGAGGAAGGGAAGGAGCAGCAGCAACCACCACCACTTTAAAATAGCTAGTAACTGGTTATATAGTACTATTTACTTTAAAATGTATATGTATGTGTATATTATTTTATTCTTTGTTTTACTTTGCATTATTTTTACTTTCTTACTGTCCCTTTTTATTTAGTTGATCTTTTATTTTTGATTGTTTATCTACCACCTGTACGATGCCGCTGGAAGTTTAATTTCCCTGAAGGAAACTTCAAGGGATCAATAAGTTGTATCTATTTTAATTCAACAACACTTTATTAATCCCAAAAGGAAATTAAATGTTGTTGTAACTCATCCTCATTTCACTAAGAGATGTTATAGATACTGATGGTTGCAGACAGGAAGGATCTCTTGTAAAAGTCCGTCCCACAGCGGATCTGAAGAAACTAACCGCAGATGCTGTCCGATCCATCCACACAGACTGGGCTGGCCTCTCAGTTTCTTTGGGTTGCAGGATTGCCCGAATGATGGACAACACTCCTCCCAGAGTGATAGCCACACCTTCTAGCAGCCTGCAGAGCTCCTCGTATCTGCGGACAGCTGGCTACAGATGCCAGGGAACGATTCTGATCCTTCTGTTGTCATGAGCCATGTTTACTGCTAGTCCCAGAATCTCAGTGGTCAAGCACTGACGCACAGCCGGCAAGGCGACAGGAATGCATCTACGGCACCTCCTTTTCAACTCATTTGAGATTTGGGGCTGTAGCTGAGCTATTATTTGAGTTTTTGAGATAGTGATCAGCTGCTCCCCATTGTAAAAAAAAACAGCTTGTTGTTATGGTTACGTATCATAACAATAAACAATAATCTAATCTAATCTAAAGTACAAAAGTATGTGAAAAAGACAAGTCATTACATACCGATGCTCTATCAGTAAGCCACACACTTTTTTATTTATTTATTTATTTTACTTTGTAGTTTACAGCAGCAAAAGATCATGAGCAATTTTGTAGGCTGAGTGAACTGGGAAGCAGTGAGGGAGTTAAGTGAAGGTGAACTATATTTATTGTATGAAAGCCCTTTGAAAGTGTATAAAGACATCCAGCTGTAATCAGTTGGGGAGATCCATAGCACTTAAAGTGCGACTAAACCCAAAATTAACTTTTTTTAGCTGATAAACTCCCTAGAATGTGTTTAAAATGTTATCTAGCACTATGGCTGTGTTTATTCTCACATAATTGTGCATATCTGTGTAAATTGGCAATATTTGGCAATATTTGGTCTAAAAATGTGTTTACGGTAGTTCTATGGGTTGAACTGGTGGATTACACCTTAATTTTCTTATTTGTGCAAACGCTCATGTGTGACATGTCTGCTCATGTGTGATGTCACACAGGTGGTTCAAGCAGAGCCAATCCCCTGCAGAGATGAGAAGTGCATACCTTATATGGAAGTGCTGCATTTCACTCCTGACAAGCGGTTTTATTTTTATTTTCATTTTCATTTTTTTAGGCCTTTGGTTTTGGATGGAATGGGTGGAATGGATAAATACATCTACATGTTTATTCTTTGTTGTTGCTTGGTGTATGTTGTTGGCTAGAGGTTTAATTTGTTTTAGGTTGTTGCAGGTGGAGGCGTGAACAAAAGCACAACTCTACCTCCACCCCTCCTTGTCTCTCGACATGCCCATTTTCAGGGAGATTTTGGAAGGAGGAGTTACCGATCCACAGGGTGTGGAGTTGCTCTTTAAGTAATGCACAAACATCAACTCATCTATACTGTATAGGGCTGACTTTTAACCCAGTATCTAAAAATTAAAAAAAATATGTCTGGTGTAACAGTTATTGCTGCCCTGGATGTGCGTCAAATCTTTCTTGGTGTTTATTCTTGCAATGTGGAGTTGTGTAAAGGTTACACGGGTACCTCACAGTTTTGCCTCCTTTTGGATTACTTACTGTGGTACTTAAGTTGCTATCAACAAACATTCACACCCAAGCATTCTGTCCAACTGTAAAAGTATTTTCCAACCATTAAATGTGCATAAGCTTCTTAAATTCATGCCTGCATTTGTAGAGCTGCACTGAAGAATCCTTCCCTGTCACCACATCTAAGCCACTTTGCTCCTCTCAGCCAAGAGGGAGAAAGAGGGAGAGAGATAGAGTCAGAGGGGGAAGAACTCTGGGATGATAACCATTGTTAAGTTTTACTAAAAAGAGATTAGGCCACATTCAATAAGAAATGGAGGGAGGACTATAGGGGAAAAAAAGACCTAAAATAAAAAGCTGTGCTGTGGAATTTCAACTGAATATCCTTTCAAAAAGAGTATCAGAGGATTTTGTAATATAGATTTACCTGATAAAACGAATAGGAAACTAAGGCTCAGTTCAGATTTCTATCCAATTTTCAATCTTAAATGTGACAGCTAATATTTGGCATTTAGCTCTTGCACTTTATCTACCTTAAGCTATTGCATAACTGCTTCAGGTACATTTGACCACAGTAGCCTGCGAAAGAATGAACGATAGCATGCTTTAATGAGTGGGTGTGCACATTTCTAGTAGCAGCTGCAGACAGCTTCATATCGACATTCCTTTTAGCACACTCAGCACTAAGTAACACGCCTTCCTTACCCTACCCCCCACCCTATTTCCTGAACTAAATACGGAGTTTATATTCTATAACTGATGTGGCCACGCTTGATATGCATGCCTCTGCATTATTGCAATAAACACCACCCTAGTTAAATCACTGAGGGAATCTACACAAGGGTTTACTTTAGGGCAAACAGCATTCATCATGAAGTGCTTGTGATGTGAGTTATGAGCTGCCGTAGCCATCATTATGGGTCAGAAACCTCCCGGCAGCCAAGACATTTTGACCACAGCAGACATGAAACAATAGCGTCGACATGGTCTTTTTTGTTGTGTGAATGTGATCCACCAAAGCAACCAAAACTATTAAAGAAGTCTGTTAGGAACTTGAAATTTGTTTTCTCCGCCTGTTCGTCTGACTTTGCTTTTCATTTTCAGTTCCCCACAGCTTATATGGCGACAGAGAGGCTGGTCTTTCCTTTTTCAATGTGGTTACTCTGTATGCAGTCACTGTCTTGATACTATGAGGATGTTGAGTGCCATTAGAATTAAACTCTGGGAAAATGAACATGTCCTCAATGTCAGGGCATTTACTGTTTTGTCGGTGTCACTACCTTTACTGATAAATAAAGTAGTGACCATGAAACTGCTTGTTCTATTTAAAACATGACAAAAACCACACGAGGAAACAACAAGGAAGGTCTGGAATGAGTTGTAAACCATTTATATCTGTGATTCTGCTGTTTGTAGCATCTATATTTTTTTAAGAATTGACGTCAGTTTTGTTCTATCCTGTTTATGCCAGGTTTGTTAACAGAAACTACTTGGGCTTTATTAGGTAATGATCATAACTGCTTTTAAGGCTGAATCCAATTTCTTTCCATTGCATCTGCTCAAATGTTTACCTCTTCTCCTGTACACCGACTCCTAATTCAAGATTGCAATGATTCTACATAAAATTGTACTATCACTTTGTGATTAAGAAATACAGTAGTCCCTCGTTTATTGTGGGGTATCCGTACCCTGAAGCCCTGCGATAAGCTGAGATCTTGACACACTGCAGGAGGGAGCTTCTCCTGAGTTGTGGGCTGCACACAGGTGCATCAGGTACTAAATTATTTAAAATATTTTATTTTAAATAAAAATTCCATGCCGGTCGTGCGGCTCTTCCATCAGTCAGCCAATTTTGTGTCATGTCCAATCTTACTTTGAAAAACCATGATAGAGTGAATCCGCAAAAAACAAACCACAAAAGTGAAAAGTGATAGACAGGCAACTTCTACATGTCCAAATACAGTGTGTACAATATAATTCAGTCTAGTCAAGGACATCACATAAAATGTTTTGTTTGAGATATAATCTGTGTTTTTGTGGGTTTGTTTCTGGCCTTTTGTGTTTCAATGAGATCACTTGTTTTCTGTGATTCTTGTGTTGTGAATGTTGTTGTTGTTGTTGTTGTTATCAAGTCCTTGCGTTTCCAAATTGCCATTATTCACATTCCTTAGTTCATCGTTCATCCTCCAGCAACTGCTCCCCTCAGTCCTGCCACGCCCACTTTCACCTGTTTCCCTTTGTCATTAGGCTCTGCTGATCCTCATCTCCGTTTTCAGCCTCAGCCTTTATATGTCATGACTCGGGGAACCCAGAGTTGTACGAGACCAGAAAGGACAAGATACAGTTAGAAAGAATAGTGATGTTTTATTATTTACAGTGCAATTATTTACAGTGGTTCATCTCTTGGAGATCCTGGGGGAAAGAGAGTTGGATCAGTGGAGTCCACTTGCAGCGTTCTATTGTGATTGTTTGTGTCTCCTTACAGATGAAGTGCTGAGTGTGGGTGAGATCCACCAGAGACAGGATCCAGGGGAATAATCGGTACAGGTTTGATGGGCGTGTGGCTGGAAGGCGAGGCACGGAGGACTGGAACCAGGACCACGGGAACTCGGAACCAAACAGGAGTCGAGGAGACAGGATGACTGTAGGCACAAGAAAGGAGGTAAGTTTATCTCGTATTGAACACAACACTGGCTGAAAGCATAAATACCGTAAACAGGAATCAATGCTTCAGCGATGAGTCACACTACTGTAGACTGCAGCCTTAAATAGTGGAAGGTCCTCATCAGATGGATGGCCGCCAGCTGGTGGAAATCAGCGACCAATCAGGAGGTAGAGCTGCAGGTAGTGGAATTCATCACATTATATACCACCCTGTTCAGTCCTGTATTCATTGGTGTGGTGTTTATTTTGTCCCACAGTCCAGTAGCCTTGTATCCCCAAAGCTCCTCCTTGTGCTTCCCTGTGATTTCTCTGTGCCCAGATTTTTGCTGCCACTGCAGCTTTTAATTTACACTTTGTGATTAAGAGTGTATCTTTAGTGTTCCTCAAGTCAATATTGCATTTCTGGGTCCAACCTCATGCCACCATGACAGTTTGTAAAGGAAGAATGTCAGAAATCCCCAGTGGAGTACATTTAAATACACAATGGTAAGCATTACATTTTGAAACATCAAATTATTGGTAAATGCTTCCCTATATGCCATTTTACTTTTTTTTTTTTAGGTTTATAAAAAAAACAATGAAACCAAACGTACAGATCAAAATAGACATCATAATGGTTGTTGGGACAATAATTTAAAAAACAAATAAAAGTAAAAACATTTGTGGGTTTTTAGCAAGTTGCACCCATATCTTTGTTTTGAAGTATGCCCCCAAACACTTTTTTTTTTAAATTAGATAAGAACTTTGTCTATTTTACATCACAAAAAGTTGTGTTGCAGTTGTGCAGGAGGTGAAAATAGGTACTTAGGACAGTACGAATAACCCAGTAAGAAGACAAGGTGCTAGGGTAAGTGCACGTGTTCCAGACTGTAGATCTCACAGGAAGGTAACTCAGGAGGTGCTTAAGGAAACAGGACTTCCACAAGTAAGTAACTCAGGACAGTAAAAAAACACGGAGTACATGTCAGTAGTTTCTTAGAAAAGACAAGGATTACAGATGGCTGTAGACATGTTACCCAAAGGAGCCAAGATGGTGTAGTGGCAGGGCTTTTGACTTGGGACCCGAAGGACGCTGGTTCGCGCCCCGGCCACTACCCACCTTGGGGTGTCTATGAGTGCACACCTATTTCTCCAGCTCCCCGGGCGCTTTCGGGCTGCTCACTGCACCACCTGGTAGGTGGTTGGGTTAAATGCAGAGACGAATTTCGTCTATGTATGGGAAACATACGCAGATGACAGGAAATACATTATTATTATTATTATTATTATTATTATTATTAAATGTTCCAGTGGAGATCTTCTGAGCCACAGGTCCTTAAATACAGCAGCCCTCATCAGGCTGGATCAGGAACAAGTGTGAGAGTTAAGCTCTGCCCTGCCACACAGGAGCTGCAAGAACTGGGGCTAGTGGCAGGAAAACAGAGTCTGCACAGCTAGAAACAGTTATTAAACCTGCTTTTCTAGAAGAAGCTTCATCAGGTGTTTTCCTCTTCATTCCAGAGGCATCTATAACAAGAATAAAGCAAAACCCTGTTGGTGTCACAACTGTATTATTATTATTTTCATCTAGCAGACCTTGTGTATAAAGTTGTGTTGTCTCAGGAATTAAGACCTTAAGACAAAAACAGTGTTGCACAATAAATGTGAGAACAAATTGTTCTTCTGTTCTAATTAACTGTACCAAAGCTGTGCAAAAAATACATCCAAGGTCTGATTTGTTTTAGATGTACTGTATGAAGATCGGGAAGAAATAGTATTCGTATACCACCCAGATCTGCGCAGAAAAAGACCCTGAAAACCTGCATAAATGACTGCAGCATTTTGTACAGAAAGCTCTCATTTCTCTGCATAACGTGACCTAATTTCTTGTACCTGGGGGACCCAGCGGCATCTTTAACTCTCCCTCCGTCTCATATCCTAACTCATGCAAAGGCAAAGCACTGAAGCTGAGCACAGACTGGAGACTTTGAAGATGTGAAGTCAAATGCAGGTCGCAAATAAATCTGGTATTTGCATGATGCAACTGGGTTGTTGTCAATTTAGAAAAATAGATCAGTTTTGATTAAAAAGGAAACATCAGAGATTCTCAGTAATTAGATCTCTATGATCTGTGGGTAATCTTTCATGATTTTATAAAATCATCACAAATAAGTGTTTATGAGGTCAGGTCTCTTGCAAATGGTTGAAGGACCGGTAAAAGTATGCCACATTGTTTTACTCTTTCTTTAAAAAAAAAAAAAAAACTAAATAGTATTCCTTCACTTGTTTATTTTTTTTATGTTAAACTTCCTTTAGAAGAAAGCAATCACAATATCTTCTTAATTTGTTTGCTTTAGCATGTCAGTTTAGTTTTCAGGTGACTATGCCACTATGTAATGTTTAAAAAAAGATAATAATAAAAACAAGCAATGTTCATTTTAGCATTATAGCTTTTACTGTTAAAGAAATTAGGCAACAATGTTAACAGGGTGTGTGGGTATTTGTTTGTTAGCAAAATATCTTATAAACTATTCATAAACCATCCACCTCAACTGGCTCCTCTCGATGTGGAGAAGCAGCGGCTCTACTCCGAGTCCCTCCCGGATGACTGAGCTTCTCACCCTATCTCTAAGGGAGAGTCCAGACACCCTGCGGAGAAAACTCATTTCAGCCGCTTGTATCCGAGATCTCGTTCTTTCGGTCATAACCCAAAGCTCATGACCATAGATGAGGGTGGGAACGTAGATCGATCGGTAAATTGAGAGCTTTGCCTTTTGACTCAGCTCTCTCTTCACCACGACAGACCGGTACAGCGCCCGCTTCACTGCGGACGCTGCTATCCGCCTATCGATCTCACGCTCCAGTTTTCCCTCATTCGTGAACAAGACCCCGAGATACTTAAACTCCTCCACTTGGCGCAGGACCTCCGACCCAGAGAGGGCACTCTACCCTTTTCCTGCTCAAGACCATGCCTCGGATTCGGATTATTCATAAATCGATTTTAGTAAAACTCTCAGAATGCAGTCATAGGTTGTACATCTACAACTGAGTACTGTAAGTTGTCAGCATGGTTCAAGATGGCCACCACAGCAAATTCATTCAACCTTTATTTATACTGGTTAATCCCACTGAGCCTCGGGGACTCATTTACAAGAGAGACCTGAATTTAACAAAGAGTGATGACAACAATGGACAACAAAGACAACAATATACAATTGTAAAGGAAACGTACAAACTGATATTTTTTAACAAGTGAAAATCAAATGGTATTTAAAAGGAAAAGTAACTAAACTGATCTTGACAAACACTTGAGCTAGATATAGTTATGCAATTTTAGTTTGTGTATGACACTCTCTTCTAACATATACTTTGAGCACCAACAGACCATACAAGATTAAAAACTTTGGCATGCATGTAATATGTTTATTATGTTGGGTTTGGTTTATCTTATCTACATTACTTTTGAACAAGCAGTTTAGCACTGTTGCATCACAGCAGGAAGATTTCAGATTGCACTCCTGGAACTTGGAACATCTCAAAATGTGCTGGTTTTGTTTGGTTCTCAAGTATTCTACCACAGCCACAAATGCAAGCATTTGGAGTTAAATGGCTTCTCTAAATTGTCACTGGGTGTGACGTATGAGCATTATATTTATATGTCTCATTGCTCTTTATGTGGCCTTGAGCTGGACTGCAGACCTGTCCAGGGTGTGCCCTGCCTCTCATCCTATATGACTACTGGAGATGGGTAACCTTCAACACTGAAGAGGAACAAGCAAGTAGGAAAAATGGACATTTGATTTGGCTTTAATGTTTGATATGATCATTGTGTCTGAAGTGATTTCAGGTGTCCCAATAGAGTTAGTTTATATTCTGATAACAATTAGTTGGATAAGCAATTCAGAAGTAAAATTGTTTTCATTATAAATGCTTCTGAGCCACATTCTCAAAGACAACAGGGCAAAATACAAATTAATGTTTGTTTTCATCTTCCATGCATCGTCCAAGCCTTGCTACATTTTATAGACAATGAGTAAGGACCAGCTGTATGGAAGCACATACAGCTGTAAATGTATTACTGGCAGATGCACTGCTCCATCTTCAAGCTGGACCAAGAAACTCAGACTAAAACAAAATTAAAAAAAATAAACTAATGTGTTTTATGTTCAAAATTTGTTAATCCTTAATTTGCATCTTCAGTGGTGTTTTAGTTTTAATTTGGTCAAGAGGGCCAATGGGAGGATCAAAAGTTCCTAAAGTGAGGCTTAATGCTTCAGCAAAACCACTTTCTGAGAGATATAAGCTACTTCTATTAGCATGCTTAACAATACCACAACTTCCTGAGCCAAGCACATGGAAGGTGTATAGACTGAAAGCTTGATATGCAGACAGGCATAGCAGGACAACAGCAAGCAATAAACATGCTAATTTAGAGAAGTGTAACAGCCAATTATCTTAAAAATGTCACATCAAAAATGGCTCAGCATTCTTTACACCGCTGCAACACAGAAAGGCAACATTTAGAAGCCACAGTAGTGATTACAGCATGAGGTTGAGTATAGAGAACCACTGTTTGTTCTCCTCTATCCACCCACAACTTATAAAATATTAAAGGGATATTTGATTAGAATAACATAATCATCACTTCCGGCATTTACATATAAAGTGTATACTTTGACTGGAATAATGCCTCTGCTTGAGGACAGGATAATATTGTTTGTGGAAAATGACTAGAGCCTTTTATTTGTCCAGCCTCCGCTATTTGTTTGTGTGTGTATGTATGTGTGTGTGTGGCTTATTAGAATGTTGACATTCTCACTTCAAGAACAGTCAGTGTGGAGAAATAATACATTGAATATTATCTGCATTCAAGCAAATTCAGCGTTAGTTTTTGTTGATCATTTCACAGCAATTTAACATCTCAAAATAAGTACGTATGTTATTTTACTTTATTTTCAATCGTGCTACAGCTTGGCATCTGCTCTTTGCATTTCTAACATTTTATTTTTCTATATTACGTTCTAAAACTAGGTGCTGTGCTTGTGTTAATTTCAACTTTAAACTTTTTCTACATCAAATAGTTGGCTTTTTAGCATTAGAAATGTGCCAACATGGTCCAGTATACAGCAATGCTATGAAAGTTATTTATCTTACCTTCTATAGACGCTGAAAGTGGTTTTACTCTCAAATAAAATCCAATTCTCTTGCAGAATGGTGATTTTTTTTTGTCCTAATGGGGATGATTTATGCCAAGATGACAATGTTCCTTTCAACCCAGTAATTTGAAAAGCATGACAGAGACGTTACAGAAATACATAAAGAGACAGGAATAATGTCAGATAAATTGCAGGTGATTCTGAAAAGACAATTGAGATGATGAAATGCCAACGTGAGGACCGGCTATCCTGTTGTGTGTTGTTGCTACCTTTTGTGTTGTCCTTGAAGAAATAAATGGGCTCAGTGTGCACCAGAAGACAAGGAAAATGATGCTATAGATTTCTCTTCTGACAGCTTGTCTCTGATGAAGCTTGTGGCTCAAATAGAGAACTAAACGAACTCCTTATAGAATTAGAAATGTGCCAAAATAATTTCTCCCTTTGGGTCTAGCTTTATCTGTATTTAGATTCAAAAAAATGCTGCTGCAACAATAAAAAATAGAAACAACTCTGCTATCTGAAATAAAATAGCATAACTGCAACAGGTGGACTGTAGCTACAAAAGGAAACTGTTTAAAGCAAAGAGAAATATCCCACAACTGTCAGATTCAGAACAGTTGAACCTATCAGAATAATATATACCGGTACATTTTGCTATTTTATTATTCAAGGTGGAACACGTTGTTTACTGCTGCTTTTGTTCTGCACCAAAGCAGTGTCAGGTTTATTTTCCCATTTGGCAACACAGTAAAGGTTAACTAACATAATTTAGGACATAGTTATAATAGTATATTTGTAATTATACCACTTTATTGATGATCAAAGGTTAGACCAGTTAGAGCCAAAGTTCACAGGTCTTTGGGCTCTACAGTGTCATTACAAGAATGAAACACAAGTGGATTTAGACTACCATGGCACACTCCAGGAGTGGTTAGATAACCTGCTCAGATCAAGTACCAAAAAATAATAAAAAATAAAACAAACAAACAACAAAAATGTAGCTCTATACCATTGGTGCATTTTGGGACTAAGCCACCTATAATTTTTGATAGCTGTGGTGTTGTCATTTGGGTTCACTGTGTATCTAATGTGGTTATGTATTTAATCAATTACCACAATGTTTGGTTAGTTAACAACAGGCTGTACATCAGTTCCCTTATCAGTCATGTCACTCGGTGCAACATATCACTATGGGAAATTGCGCTCCGCGCGGTTTACCTGCAGGAATACAATCACGCCTTTACGGCAGGGGCGTCAGCGTCGTGCCAGAGGCCCCGCCCTCTGGGTACTTAAGCCGCTGACGCCCATCCATCGATCTCTTATTGCCCTTCACCTCGCTTAAACCTGAACTCTCTCTCTTCGCGGGACTTCTCTGTTGCTTCATCGCTCGACCAGAGGTGAGCTTGCTCCCTACACAGAGCGTACAGAGAATTATTCCTGGCTAGCGAAAGCTAGTCCGGCACATTTTTCCTTAACCCCAACGTTTTTTTCTCTCCTCTATCCGCAGACTGCTTCGCTCGACGGCGCTAACTGCGTCACACCGCTACCTCTGCTAATTCGTAGCAGGCTAGCCAGAGAAAGTGACGCGATGGAGGAGACATCTCAAATAAAAAGAAAAAAGATCTTGGAAGGACTCGCTCGGCTTATCTCGGACACGCCTCCGGAGAAAGGAAAGCGAAAGACAAGACTTCCAAAAAAGACCAGCAGGACGGCAAGCCCAACCTTGCGCACATTCCCTAGCAGATGCGTTTTTTCCCTCTCAGCGACGGACACCCACAAGGCCTGTCCCGTCTGCTTGGGGATGTTGCACGCGAACATGGCGCTGGACGCACCTAAGTCTTGCCCACACTGCAGCCAGATTCCGGAGGCTGTTAGGAGGTACCGGGCGGACCTCGTCGCCAAGGCCATGGGGGCTGTTGCTACGCCAGCAGACCCGGACACTACTGAGCCTCTGACTCCCACGCCGGAGCTCGAGAGCATGGCTTTGGATGACAGCACCCGAGTCAAATGGGGCAACAGCCCAGAAGTACTGTCCCCCATGGTGGACTTAACAGTCAAATTCGACACTCGAGGCATGATGAACGAGAACAAGATCTCAATTTCAGCCTCAGGTGAATTTTCTACGGACGACGCCGACGTCGAATACGGGGAACAGGGAGAAGACCACTCCTCGACCCCGGTGCCTATGCTCCCGGAGACTGACTTTTCCATCCCTGCTCTTTTAGACGTGTCACAGAGCAGCGGACGCACTGCAGATCCCATGGCCGGAGCCTCCATCTCCTCAACAAGTCACAAGGTTGGCAGGAAATTATTTTTATTCAAAGTAGCAGGCCGCCACGAGGCAAAAGATTCCCGTCTTTCCGGACATCCTCACAGAGCTGACTCGCACCTGGTCTCAGCCCACATCTCCCATACTGCTGCCGCTCTCGCAGTTTCTCGACGTGGACAGGATGGATGAAAAGGGAATAGCCAACGTGCCTCAAATTGAGGACACGCTGGCGTCTCATCTGGCTCGCAAGTCATCCGGGACAAAACCAACTCTCCCTAGCAAAGCCTGTCGAGCTTCGGCTTCTCTGCTCGAGAAATGCTACAAAGCTCAGGGACTTGCGTTACACGCAATGAACGCGTCCGCAATGATGCAAGCCTACCTGGCTGAAAAACTTCAGGAGCTCCAGGTAACGACAGACAATCAAGCTGCCACCGAGCTGCTGGATGAAGCCCGCAGGGCAACAGACTTTGTGCTCCGCATGATAGGGACAGCAGCTGTTGCACAAGGCAGAGGAATGACTGAGGTGGTCATCGCAATACGCCATCTGTGGATGACCTTAACTGACCTCCCGGAGGGACAGAAAATTCCTTTTCTCCACCATTTGATAGAACCGACGGGACTTTTTGGAAAAGCGCTGGATCGAATTCAGACCAGGCTGGACCAGAGGCGCAAACAGGCTGAAGCTCTCCGAGTGGGCATCCCCAGGAGAACCTTCGCCCCCCCAAGGAGTCAGCTGGGAGCAGAGCACCGCAGCCTCGACACCACTCAGCCACACGTGCCCCACCGCAAAAGCGGCCGGCGTACGAGGTCGAGCACCGGCAGAGACCACCGCCGGGCCCACCTCGGACCGAACACGCCTGGAGTAAGAACAGATTTGTTCCCCGCCAGGCGGACCGGTACAGAACCTCCTCGGCGAATCGGGACACCAAACAGAAGCGTGCCTGATGAACCAGGACCGCTTCTTAACTTTACACGATCACCCGCCCACGCGGTACGGGAAATGATCTTTTCACGTCCAGACTTTGTTTGTAGCACGGTACAAAAAGCTGGTGACTTTGTTTTAGACACAAATCATGTTCTTTCTGCTGTGAGTGACATAAAGTCAAATATGTTGTTACACATAAGCACGAATAAAGCTAAAAAAACAGCCCCTCTCTGTTTTCTTGACTCAAAAAAAACAAAAAAAAAACAACAACAACAAACACAGTAACATCAGCAGAACAGTCCCCTCTGTTCTTCCAGCCGACATAAAGGGCGGGCCATCTTCCCCCCCTCCCTCACGGCTCACGGGGTGTTAGCCTAATTGATAGCTGCTGGAAAAAGCAGTTGCTGCTCAGCTGTAGGACCACCTACAGCAACACTCTGTGTATGAGAAGTTCCAGTCTGGATTCAGAGTAACTCACAGTACTGAGACTGCATTGCTGAGAGTTACAAATGATGTCCTCATGGCTGCTGACACTGGTTCTCCCTCCATCCTTGTCCTCCTTGACCTCACTGCAGCTTTCGACACTGTGGACCATAGTATCCTCCTCCACCGTCTTCATGTGGAGGTCGGTCTCTGTGACACTGTCCTGGACTGGTTCAAATCTTTCCTCTCCAATAGGCTGGAATGTGTTAGTCTTGGCAATGCCACTTCCCAGACAGTCGGTGTCTCCTGTGGTGTCCCTCAAGGGTCAGTTCTGGGGCCCCTGCTGTTTTCCCTTTACATGCTACCTTTAGGTCAAATTATTAATCAGTTCAACATTTCTTTTCACTGCTATGCCGACGATACACAGCTTTACATCAGGACTGGAGCATCCTCATCATCCCCATCTCCATCTTCACTCACTGCCCTCTCTACCTGCCTGAAGGAAATAAGGGCATGGATGAATCAGATCTTTCTTCAATTAAACTGCTCCAAGACTGAGACCATACTGATTGGCACCTAGCCTGGTTAAAACCAGACCCTTGTCCTTCACTTCGCTTCGTACTAGGGTCTGGGACTTCTCCCATAGACAAGGATTTCTCCGGTAGATTTTTGACCGGACCAATCAGAGAACAGAAGGCGGAGTTTTGAACGACGTCGACTGACGTCGTCAGTTAAAATGGCTGCCGCCACGAAGGAATTTTCAAGAAAACAAGGTAAAAAACTATTATTTCTTTGCTGAGAAAAAATATATTTCTTAGCTGACGTTATATCAGAAGGGTTCCTGAGCTTAACAGTTCCTAAATCAATTCACGAAATGGTCAAATCTGCTGGATTTAAATTGTTTCGGTTTGACATTTTCCAAACAGCCTCGGGTGCGCTACGAAAATAAATTATAAAAAATCGAATTTTATCTCAAATGTTTCATCCAGGCCAACAGTCAGTAAATTAGAGCCATATAATTACACACTGGTAGCAGAAAAAATATCCACCGAGTGGTTTCTGAGCTATTTATCTGAATAGCCTGGACCTCGCCAGGCTAAACTAACAAAACTCCGCCTTCTGTTCTCTGATTGGTCCGGTCAAAAATCTACCGGAGAAATCCTTGTCTATGGGAGAAGTCCCAGACCCTAGTACGAAGCGAAGTGAAGGACAAGGGTCTGGTTTTAACCAGGCTAATTGGCACCCCTCACCAGATACAAACATCAACTTTAACAACAATCTCCTTCTCTGGTCAAGACATCCCCCTCTCCACCTCTGTTACAAATCTTGGAATAAAAATGGACTCTCATCTTACATTTGAAAATCACATTAAGCATCTGTTTAAAACCTGCTTCTTCCATCTTCGAAACATCTCCAGACTTCGCCCATCTCTGACTTTTTCTGATGCTGAGAAACTCGTCCATGCCTTTGTCTCCTCCAGGCTCGACTACTGCAACTCCCTGTTTATTGGAATCCCTGGCAAAAATCTTCAGAAGCTTCAATATATTCAAAACAGTGCAGCAAGGATTTTATTGAGAGCTCGTAAATTTGAACATATTACACCCATTCTCCATAACCTCCATTGGCTTCCTGTCACCTACAGAATTCAGTACAAAACTGCTCTCATTACACACCAATGCTTACATGGAACTTCACCTGACTACAGTGGTGTAGTCTACATTTTTGTAGTGGGTATACTGGGCTTAGAGACAAAAACCTGTCCGGAGGACCTACTTAATTTTTCGTTTTTCTACCTAGATTACTGAGATGCATCAGGACATTTAGAGACAAAAATGCAATGTAGTGCAATGTAATTGACAATTTATTTTGAATTTTAAGCATATTTAACATTGCAAAATGTCTGTGATGCTTACATTTTAATAAATGCACAACAAACCTTGTACAATTGGCTTGTATTAAAAACATGTAGAATTTTTAAAACAGTACATAACCAAAAAAATATTCAAGTATTAATAACAGAAGTATTCATCAGAACCAACTCAGAGTTGTTGTTGTTGTTTTTTTTTTTTGTGTGTAACGTTTGTTTTGGCATTTTCTATGTCAACATGGACCATAAGTAAGTCAATCAATGATGTGTCTATAAAATGTTCCAAAAATGTTTGTTCTCAGGCTCCTTAGGTTTCATTACTCTTCTTGTTTCTGTTGCAGAGCGGTGATTTCTCAGCCATGTTGTTACATACTTCCTAGGCTCAAAAAGGTTAACAGGAGGTCCATTTATACTTATCATCATAAGATTACTTACATTTGACAATATAAATCGATAAAAACTTGCAGTTACTTGCTGCTTGAGCTAGCTTCAGCTAACTTGTACTAGCCAACACTTACCTGGGGAAATGCAGATATCAACCTCATTATGGCTGGTTTCGGCCGTCGAACTGGTAGGTTCTTCTAATGTTGTCTCTGTAGCTTCGGGTTCAGCTGGTTTATAAAAACATTCAAAAAGTGTAGCTTGTTTCCTTTTCATTTTGAGTCTGTCGTCGTTAGCGAAAATGCTCTACCTACACCGTCTGTCCCGTTTTATTGAACTTGTGCCCGCCTGCATCCCGAGCAGCCAATCATAAAGGAGCTTCTGAAGAAACCAATCACAGAGCAGAGAACTATGGTAGTGAGCTCAGCTCAGCCAATGGCTGTGAGCCTCACGTACAACACGAGGAACACGAAACTATGGCAGCCGCGAGAGGCGCAGTGAAGAGTCCTTATGAGCGAACATAATCTATCTTTATGCAACGCGTGTTTGTTGTCACGTATCATTGGGCACATTTAAGTGGTTATACGGAAATCCCCAAGCTTTACTAGTGGGTATACGGCGTATACCAGCGTATCACGTAGACTGCACCACTGCCTGACTATCTAAAGGACATTCCTTCACCATATTCATCCACCCGGTCTCTACGATCACAGAACAGTAATCTACTTCACAATCCACAAACCAAATTAAGGACCATGGGAGACCGAGCATTCTGTGTGGCTGCCCGCCGCCTATGGAACTCCCTCCCTGACTACCTGAGAGCTCTACAGTCACTGGTTGACTTTAAAAACGGGTTAAAGACTTTTCTTTTTAAGCAAGCCTATTCTGCCTCCACATGATTTTATCTTTGATCTTGGTTGATATTATTGATTTTACTTGATTTTATCACTTGTTTCATTCATTTATTTATTTATTTTTTAAGCAGGCATATTCTGCCTCCACATGATTCTGTCTTTATTCTTAGTTGATATTATTATTGATTTTACTTGATTTTATCACTTGTTTTATTTGTTGTAGCACTTCGAGATTTGTATTAATGAAAAGTGTGGTATAAATTGAATTTGTTATTATTATAAACCCCAGCAGGGTGCCTCTGTTATGTCTGCAACAGACAGGCCCAGAGGCGCCTGCAAGCAGGCCCGTCACTCCTCACAGAGACAGGTGAGGGGGTTCACGTGATCCAGCCCCCGCTCCGTTCTAAACCACAGGGCTGGCAATACACAAATCAAACAAACCCGTGACACGTCCGCGCTCCAGGGGTGCGCGCCAACAGAATCTGACGACCCACCTTCCTGGCCACCTATTCATCGGACGCCACAGAAGCCCGCAGGCCAACACCAGTATCACACGTTCACAAAGGCAGTTGTGATGAAACTGTAACGTGTGTAAACATTCAGTGCAGAACAGAAATGGCACCAGGGCTAAATCAGAATCCTCTTCCCTTTAACCCTCCTGTTATGTTTGTTTCTGAGGTACAGCAATAATGTTCGTGGGTCAATTTGACCCGGGGAGTGTTTAATCATGTAATAGTGTCAGAAACCCAAAAAATCCTCCAAAACCTTTTTGTATCTGATTATTAACTCCAATACTAACCATGTCAGTCAATATTTGTGCAATGATGTTTTTTTTATTTCTCATAAATAAAGGATAATGACGACTAACTCATTTGGACATAAACAATGTGATTTACATTTTTTATGTTTGCTGAAAAAACCTACACACAAAAAAACAATAATTATCCTTGAAATTGATTTTTGTAAAAAAAATTATGTTACATTTTATTTTATTTTTTTCAAAGGGTGATCTTTATAATTGAACTTGAGACACATTTACTGTTCTGGGTCAAATTGACCCGCTCATTAAAATCAAGACAAATGAGTCATGAAGATTTGTGTGGGTGGAGTTTTCCCACGGGAACAGAAAAGGTTCCCGTCAAAAGTTGTATAAACACCTGCTTTCTCACAGTTTCCTTGTGAAGTAAAGAGAATAGTGAGAAAGTGGGTTTATGTGCATGCATGTGTGCATGTGTGTGTGTATGTGTGTGTGTGTGTGTGTGCGTGCGTGTGTGTGTGTGTGTGTGTGTGTGTGTGTGTGTGTGTGTGTGTGTGTGTGTGTGTGTGTGTGTGTGTGTGTGTGTGTGTGTGTGTGTGTGTGTGTGTGTGTGTGTGTGTGTGTGTGCGTGCGTGCGTGTGTGTGTGTGTGTGCGCGTGTGTGTGTGTGTGTGTGTGTAGTGAAATATGTCTCATAGTTTCAAGGAAACAAATAGAATTGGAAATGTTTTTACCCTTTTTACCATTCATTTTGACTGCCGGGTCAAATTGACCCGAACAGTATCGATGTAACAAGTAGACGCAGAGAGTGGTACAAATGTGTAAAGTGAATCATTTTCAATTTATATGTTGATTGGAACTATTAAGACAAATAGAAAAAGTTTCATGCAGAAAAAATATTTTTAACTATTTTAAAAAAAAATGTAAACTTTAAAACGGGTCAATTTGACCCGTAACATAACAGGAGGGTTAATCAAAGAGGACTGAACTCTCTGTCACCAATCAATCTAACGTCTGCTCAACACAAAGGACCATCTCCACATTATCATGCTGAAGCTGTCCCCTTATCCTCAATGGGCGACACGCCATGCACAAACAGTGATCCCGCAGCGTGTGACCACGCTCACTGCGCTAACCCAAACAAAAAACGGGCTGGAGTCAGGAGATCTGCTCGTTTACAAAAGGTGCAACCCCTCCAACCCATGATCCCCAACCAAAAGAGGAAAAACAGACATTCTGTTCAGCTTTTGTCTAATAATGACAACAGATTGCCTCTGCCTCCAAACACTCTCGATCAGAGTAGTATGGTGGTACATCTGCGGGAAGGCCCTCTCCCTAACATGGTTGGCCTTCAAGGGACCACAGAAATCAGGGTTTTTGAATGAGAGCTGGTTCCACCACCTGCTCCTCTCCAGGGACCCTCCACGTCACCAGAAGGAACAGTTTCGCCGATTAGGCTGAGAACTTTGGCTAATTTTAGCTTGGTGGCAGAGAAGAACAAACTGGTGGCCTCAGGCCTGCCAGAGAATGTGGTAAAAACCATTCAAAATGCACGAGCTGTGTCAACACAGTCTCTCTACGCCTGGAAATGGCATATTTTTGAAGCCTGGTGCACAGAAACAAATATTATTTCTTATTCATGCGACTTTACCCAGCTCCTCACCTTTCTTCAGGATGTGTTGGAGAAAGGTAGCTCTTTCTCAACAATTAAGGTGTTCCCATCTGCAATTTCAGCTTGTCACGAGGGCTAGGGGTACAGGACGCCTGGCGCGCACCCGCTCATAATAAGATTTATGAAGAACGTGCTAAGGAAGAGACCCCTAAGCAGGATTTTGACCCCTGGATGGGATCTTAGTATGGTCTTGGGGGCTCTCTGTGACCCCCCATTCGAACCACTGAGCGACATTAAGATAGATTTATTATCTTATAAGACTGCTCTTCGCCTGGATCTTTGCTCGGCAAAACGTGTGGGTGACCTCCACGCTTACTCCGTACATCCAATGTGTACCAAGTTTGCCCCGGATGGGTCAAAGGTCACCCTAAGGCCTAATCCTGCATATATCCCCAAGGTTTTGACTTTAAACCCCAGAAGTCTGGACTTTGACCGCTCTTCTTTTCCACCTGCTCCTATCCTCACTTATGGTGTGATCACACCGAATAGCTTTTCAGTAGCAGGAGCGTCCAGTTTACAAGCAAAGTCAATGGGGGACGCGCTTCCAGCCGCGTCTTGACGTCGGGCGTCACGTCGCATGCGTGTTGAGCGTGCTGGAAAGCGTTTTCCGTGCACGTGAACCGGCTTCAGCCTCCAAACCGTGCATTCAGCATGCTGAAGATTTCGAGGTTCAAACTTTCAAACGCCGCTCAACTCTACCTGATTGGTTGGTGTGTCAACCAATCAGGGAGAGTTGGGGGAGAAGAGAGGGGGTCAGGGGGAGAGTCCCTATGTGACGCGGAAACCAGTGACACGGGAACGATTGCGCATGTGACGTATTGTTTGTGGGACACAGAAAAAACCTGCGGAGTCATGGACTACGGCAGAAAAACTCATTGTAGCTGTGTGTTCGCGACAAGGACGACCAGTCAAGTCTGCTACACAGAGACAGAAATAAAAAGCTCCTCGCCTGGCGGAGTGCAATGGACTCGGTATACCGGTAAGCTCCTCCCACACACCCAGCAGCTGTTTCGCGTTCTGGCGTTCTGGTCCAAGTAGTCTGGACACCAAGTGCGTCCACTTGCGTGCGTGACAAGCTTTTTGGAGGTTGAAAAGCTGTTCGGTGTGATCGCACCATTAGGAACAGGAAAGGCTGAAGGCTCTCGGCCTCGTGAGAGCTTTAAGCACTTACATGCAGAGAACAGCCGAATGGAGAAAAACAAATCAACTGTTTGTGTGCTTTAATGCACCAGCTACAGGAAAGGCCCTATCAAAACAGCGCCTCTCACACTGGGTGACTGAGGCAATGAAAGGACGTACAGTAGCAAAGGTCAACAGGTGCCCTCTGGAGTGCGTGCCCACTCCACTCGGGGCTTGGCCACCTCATGGTCACTGTTCAAGGGTGTACCAGTTGCAGACATCTGTGCTGCTGCGAACTGGAGCTCAATGAACATGTTTGCAAAGCATTACAGTTTGGATGTTACTGCGTGTGATGTCACTCAGGCTGTCCTTTCTAACACACAGTAGAAAGCGGCCTTGAGATACCTATTGAATAAAGGCGGACTTTCACACTAGGATGCATTTTACTGAGCATTTCAAAGGCGTGAATGAATTACGTTCCCATAATGGTATGTTGCACAGAGTGACATGACTTATAAGGGAACTGAAAGTTATGCACAATAACTCATGTTCCCTGAAGGAAGGGAACGAGGTACAACATACCTGGCCAATTTTCAATGCTGAAAGCTTGGTGAAGTACATTTTGGAGATCGATGGATGGGCGTCAGCGGCTTAAGTACCCAGACGGTGGGGCCTCTGGCATGACGCTGACACCCCTGCCGTAAAGGCGTGATTATATTCCTTCAGGTAAACCACGCAGAGCGCAATTTCCCATAGTGATATGTTTCACCTTGTTTCCTTCCTTCAGGGAACATGAGTTATGGTGCATAACTTTCAGTTCCCTTTCAGTCATGTCTCTCTGTGCAACATATGCTATGGCAACCGCATAACTACCTGAAGGATTACATTCACGCCTTTACCGCAAGGGCGTCAGAGTTGCGCCAGAGGCCCCGCCCTCTGGGTACTTAAGCCGCTGACGCCCATCCAAATTCCTCTATTTGCCCTTCACCTCGCTTAAACCTGAACTACCTCTCTTTGCGGGACTTCTCTGTTGCTTCATCACTCAACTAGAGGTGAGCTTGCTCCCTACATAGAACGTATGGAGAATTGTTCCTGTGTACTGCTGGGCTAGCGAAAGCTAGTCTGGCACATTTTATCTAAACCCCAAAGTTTTTTCTTCTCCTCTCTCCGCAGACTACTTCGCTCGACGGCGTTAACTACGTCACACCACTACTCCTGCTAATTCGTAGCGGGCTAGCCAGCGAAAGCGACACGACGGAGGAGACGTCTCAAAATAAAAGGAAAAGGATTCTGGAAGGACTCATCCGCCTTATCTCGGACATGCCTCCGGAGAAAGGAAAGCGAAAGACAAGACTTCCAAGGAAAACCAGTAGGACAGCAAGCCCAACCTCGCGTCTGTCCTAGCGGATACGGTTTCTCCATCGCAGTGACGGACATCCACGAGCCCTGTCCCGTCTGCTTGGGGATGTTACACGCAAAAATGGTGCTGGATATGCTCGACTCTTACCCACACTGCAGCCAGATGCTGGAGGCAGTGAGGAGTCACCGGGTGGACTTTGTCGCCAAGGCCATGGGCACCGCTGCAGCGCTAGCGGACCCAGACACCACCCAGCCCCTCACTCCCACGCCGGAGCTCGAGAACATGGCTCTGGATGACAGCACACGAGTCAAATGGGGTGACAACCCTGACGTGCTGACTCCCATGGTGGACTTAACAGTCAAATTCGACACTCGAGGCATGATGAACGAGGACGAGATCTCAATTTCAGCCTCAGGCAAATTTTCTGCGGAGGATGCAGATATCAAATACGAGGAACAGGGAGAAGATCTCTCCCGCACCCCAGTACCTGTGCTCTCGGAAACTGACTTTTCCATCCTTGCTCTGTTCGACCTGTGTCACAGAGTAGCGGATGCGCTGCAGGTCCCATGGCTAGAACCTCCGCCTCGTCAACAGGTCACGAGGCTGGCAGGAAACTATTTTTACTCAAATCAGCAAAGGATGCCCGTGTTCCCGGACTTCCTCACGAAGCTGACTCGCACCTGGGCTCATCCCAGAGCTTCCATGCTTTTACCACTCTTGCAGTTTCTCGACGTGGACAGGATGGATGAGGTGGGAATAGCCAACGTGCCTCAAATTGAGGACATGTTGGCGTCTCACCTGGCTCCCAAGTCATCCGGGACAAAACCAACTCTCCCCAGCAAAGCCTGTCGAGCTTCAGCTTCTCTGTTAGAGAATTGCTAGAGAGCTCAGGGACTCGCGGCGCGTGCAATAAACGCGTCCGCGTTGATACAGGCTTACTTGGCTGAAAAACTGCAACAGCTCCAGGTAACAACGGACAAACAAGCAGCCGCTGACTTGCTAGATGAAGCCCGCAGGGCAACATACTTTATGCTCCGCATGATGGGAACAGCCGCTGTTGCTCAAGGCAGAGGCATGGCCGAAGTGGTCATTGCGATATGCCATCTGTGGATGACTTTAACTGACCTCCCCGAGGGACAAAAGGTGCCTTTTCTCCACCACTCGATAGAACCGGCGGGATTGTTTGGGAAAGCTCTGGATCGAATTCAGACCAAGCTGGACCAGAGGCGCAAACAGGCTGAAGCTCTCCGGGTGGGCATTCCCAGGAGAACCCCCCATCCCCCCCCAGGGAGTCTGCTGGGGGCAGACCTGCGCAGCCTCGACACCGCTCAGCAACACGTGCCCCACCGCAAAAGCGACCGGCGTACGAGGACGAGCACCGGCAGAATCAACCGCCGGGCCCACCTCGAACCGAACATGCTTGGAGCAAAAACAGGTTTGTCCCCCGCCAGGCGGTCAGACACAGGGCCTCCTTGGCGAACCGGGACACCAGACAAAAGCGTGCCTGATGAACCAGGTCCACGTCTTGATTTTACACGATCACCCGCCCACGTGGTACGGGGAATGATCTTTTCATGTCCAGACTTTATTTGTAGCACAGTACAAAAAGCTGGTAACTCTGTTGCATGCACAAATCATGTTTTTCCTGCTGTGAGTGACATAAAGTCAAATATGTTGTTACACTTAAGCACGAATAAAGCTCAAAAAACAGCCCCTCTCTGTTTTATTGACTTAAAAAAACAACAACAACAAACACAATAACTTCAGCAGAGTAGGTCCCTCTGGCCTGCTAGCCGACATAAAGGGAGAGGGCCATTTCCCCCCCCCCTCCCTTATGGCTCACAGGGTGTTAGCCTAATCAATAAGCCCCAGTAGGGTGCCTCGGTTCCGTCTGTAGCGGACAGGCACAGAGGCGTCTGCAAGCAGGCCCCACATCCCTCACGGAGACA
>JBBPBX010009908.1:0-41468 GCA_038048925.1 Garcialebias charrua
AAACGCACTAGCATTTGAAGCATTGAAGTTCAAGTATCTTTATTGTCTTTCGTATCCCATGTGGAACATGAGATGAAACAAAATTGTGTACTCTCTGAGTATACTCTTTGGGTATCTTCAGAAGATACACAATTTCTCAAAGTACACAATAAGCGTATTCATATTAGTATTGTGTTGTTCCGCATCATAATCACTTTGGAACTGGTTGGCAAACTGCAGAATAAATTGACCCAGGTTAGTTTAATTGTAACCAAAACAACAACAATAATAATAATAATGAATTTAATTTATAACGCACTTTTCATTAATGAAAATCTCAAAGTGCTACAAAGTGCAACAGAATTTAAACGTCAATAAAACAAGTAATAAAACAAGTAAAATCAATAACAGTATCAACTAAGATCAAATATAGAATCATGAGGAGGTAGAGTATGCTCGGTTAAAAAGAAAGGTCTTCAAGCCGCTCTTAAAGTCAACCAGTGACTGTGGAGCTCTCAGGCAGTCAGGAAGAGAGTTCCACAGGCGGGGGGCAGCCACACTGAAAGCCCGGTCTCCCATGGTCCTTAATTTGGTTCTCGGAATGTGAAGGAGATTACTGTTCTGTGACCGCAGAGACCGGGTGGATGAGTATGGAATAAGAATATCCTTTAGATAATCTGGTGAAGTTCCGTGTAAGCATTGATGTGTAATGAGAGCAGTTTTGTACTGAATTCTGTAGGCGACAGGAAGCCAATGAAGGTTATGGAGAATGGGCGTAATATGTTCAAATTTACGAACTCTCAACAAGATCCTTGCTGCACTGTTTTGAATATATTGAAGCTTCTGAAGGTTTTTGCCAGGGATTCCAATAAACAGGGAGTTGCAGTAGTCGAGCCTGGAGGAGACAAAAGCATGGACGAGCTTCTCAGCATCGGAAAAAGTTAGGGATGGGCGAAGTCTGGAGATGTTTCGAAGATGGAAGAAGCAAGTTTTAAACAGAAGCTTAATGTGATTTTCAAATGTAAGATGAGAGTCCATTTTTATTCCAAGATTTGTAACAGAGGTGGAGAGGGGGATGTCTTGTCCAGAAAAGGAAATTGTTGTTATAGGAGATGTTTGTACCTGGTGAGGGGTGCCAATCAGTATGGCCTCAGTTTTGGAGCATGTGTTTATCTTTGACCTGAATCTTGAACAGCTATGAGTGTCAAGGGTTGGACGACTGGGAGACAACATTAAAGAGTCCACACTGAGATACTTTGGACATGTCCAGAGGTGGGACAGTGGTTTGGACATGTCCAGAGGTGGGACAGTGGTTTGGACATGTCCAGAGGTGGGACAGTGGTTTGGACATGTCCAGAGGTGGGACAGTGGTTTGGACATGTCCAGAGGTGGGACAGTGGTTTGGACATGTCCAGAGGAGGGACAGTGGTTTGGACATGTCCAGAGGAGGGACAGTGGTTTGGACATGTCCAGAGGAGGGACAGTGGTTTGGACATGTCCAGAGGAGGGACAGTGGTTTGGACATGTCCAGAGGAGGGACAGTGGTTTGGACATGTCCAGAGGAGGGACAGTGGTTTGGACATGTCCAGAGGAGGGACAGTGGTTTGGACATGTCCAGAGGAGGGACAGTGGTTTGGACATGTCCAGAGGAGGGACAGTGGTTTGGACATGTCCAGAGGAGGGACAGTGGTTTGGACATGTCCAGAGGAGGGACAGTGGTTTGGACATGTCCAGAGGAGGGACAGTGGTTTGGACATGTCCAGAGGAGGGACAGTGGTTTGGACATGTCCAGAGGAGGGACAGTGGTTTGGACATGTCCAGAGGAGGGACAGTGGTTTGGACATGTCCAGAGGAGGGACAGTGGTTTGGACATGTCCAGAGGAGGGACAGTGGTTTGGACATGTCCAGAGGAGGGACAGTGGTTTGGACATGTCCAGAGGAGGGACAGTGGTTTGGACATGTCCAGAGGAGGGACAGTGGTTTGGACATGTCCAGAGGAGGGACAGTGGTTTGGACATGTCCAGAGGAGGGACAGTGGTTTGGACATGTCCAGAGGAGGGACAGTGGTTTGGACATGTCCAGAGGAGGGACAGTGGTTTGGACATGTCCAGAGGAGGGACAGTGGTTTGGACATGTCCAGAGGAGGGACAGTGGTTTGGACATGTCCAGAGGAGGGACAGTGGTTTGGACATGTCCAGAGGAGGGACAGTGGTTTGGACATGTCCAGAGGAGGGACAGTGGTTTGGACATGTCCAGAGGAGGGACAGTGGTTTGGACATGTCCAGAGGAGGGACAGTGGTTTGGACATGTCCAGAGGAGGGACAGTGGTTTGGACATGTCCAGAGGTGGGACAGTGGTTTGGACATGTCCAGAGGAGGGACAGTGGTTTGGACATGTCCAGAGGTGGGACAGTGGTTTGGACATGTCCAGAGGAGGGACAGTGGTTTGGACATGTCCAGAGGAGGGACAGTGGTTTGGACATGTCCAGAGGAGGGACAGTGGTTTGGACATGTCCAGAGGAGGGACAGTGGTTTGGACATGTCCAGAGGAGGGACAGTGGTTTGGACATGTCCAGAGGAGGGACAGTGGTTTGGACATGTCCAGAGGAGGGACAGTGGTTTGGACATGTCCAGAGGAGGGACAGTGGTTTGGACATGTCCAGAGGAGGGACAGTGGGTATATTGGTAGAAGGATGTTAGAAATGCAGCTGCCAGGAAAAGACAAAGAGGAAATGTATGGATGCAGTTAGAGAGGACATGGAGGTAGATGAGGGGTGTCCAAACATTTTCCTATGTGGGCCAAAATTTTGATGATGAAATGGTAAATGGTAAATGGAGCTTACTTATATAGCGCTTTCCAGCCCCCTATGAGGGGCCCCAAAGCGCTTCAAAGTACCAGCCATCCACCCATTCATACACACATTCATACACCGGTAGCGGTAGACTGCCATGCAAGGCGCCATCCACTCCTACCGGGAGCAACTCGGGGTTAAGTGTCTTGCCCAGGGACACAACGAGGTATGCAGTGACCGGGGATCGAACCCCGGACCTTCCGGTCCTGAGCCGGCTGCCCTGCCTCTACACCATCTCGGCCCCTAGGAAAGGAAGGAGTCACGAGCCACAAAAAAGTTAAATAAATAAATGAATGAATAATAAAAAGTGTACATATTTTAGTTGTTTTTTAACTAAGTGTAAACAATATTTTGGAGAAAGTACAAGATTTACTAATTTTGGTGGAGAAGATGTTCTAAATTATTTTAGATCAAAATGTTAAAAGCTTTGTTTCACTTAATGCGCCCTATAATCCGGTGCGCCTTATAGTCAGAAAAATACAGTACATTGTCAGGTTTTCAGTTTGATCCTTAAGTTCCAGTGAGTCAGTCACGTTTTGGACCACATAATGATATAAATTGTCCTGTTCCTACAAGGCTAAAAGGATAGAAATTTGTTTGTGTATTCACAAAAATCAGTTCCGTGTGGGCGGCCTCTAAGTAATTTATACCAGGAAAAAGTCCTAAAAAGCTAACAAACCTGCGCACGCACACAGAGCACACTGTTGTCAATCACATACTACATTGTTGTTAATCACATACTACATGTACTGTTCTGCACTGAGAAAAGAACCGTGCATGACATGCACATTTTTCATAACGAGCTTTAAAAACAAACTGAACAGGGATGTGTAGAGCGTAAAAGAAGCAGTGGAAAGAGGGACAGAGCAGAGACTGAACAAACAAGAAATAATTGAGAAAACAAAAAGAGTGGAAGAGAACAAGCAGAAGGTGTCCTGTTTCCCTCAGTTCCTCGCCTGCCTCGTTTGTCGTCTACACCTGTTTCCATATTCATTCGTTCTGCTGCTGCGTTGAACGTTCAAACCGTTGTCCCGTTTTTGTTTTCAGGGGAAAATGAAACGCCGTTTAGTTTCTCGAACACTGCAAACGGTCAAACGGAACAGAAACTCGCATTATCTGCTTTCCCTTCTGGTGATCTCTGGTGATCTGGGAGTCGGTGGCACGCTTTTGTTTTGTTTCTGCACGTGCTCGGTGAATGACCTCCTGTTTCACTTCCTCTTACGAAGACACAGTCGCAGTATGACTAGGCAGAAGTGCAGGCCGTGAGGATAGTGTGTACAACTTCTATTTATACAAGTTTATTTTAAGGTGGTAGAAAATGAGTGTGGGACTCCCCTTTTTGCAGAATCCAGAGTTTGAGTGCATTCAGTGTCAAGAACTGGACTCTTACAGAAAAAAAATCTGTATTTTTGCTCACTGTTCACCCGTTAAACACAAGGTTTCTATGCAAGGCTATTCAATTATTAAGGGATTACTCACGGTTTTAGCTGAAAAACATCCTAAACCCTCATTTTCTTCATTTTGTATAGCTCTCAAGAACATATGTGCAGGTCTGTAAGTGTCTTTTTTTTTTTTTTACCATAACGTGCCAGTGTGTGTGTTGGGCACATTTGTGTGTGTGTGCAACGTCTGACCCAGAAAAGTTTTCCCACAGGCCATTTGGAGAACAAATGCAGACACTAAAGCACATGTGCGCTCACGCACGCAAACACAAAACGGGTTTTTTGACCCACACATGTCGAGACAGAGAGGCTGGGGAAGGCTGTTTGACGACGTGTTGCCTCTGTCTACGCAGCGGAACACGACTCTTCAGGGGCCGAAATTATTTGGCAACACAACTTATCGTCTATCGATGTGACAAGATAGTTGAGATATTTTCCTTCATTTACAATCCAAGCAAAATTTCTCTAGAACAATTGGACAGTTTTTTTAATTGAGACTCATGAACGCATGTTTCTGAGCTGTCCTATGGGGTGCCCCAGGGTTCAGTTTTGGGCCCACTCTTATTTTTACTGTACATTCGCCCATTGAGTTTTATTTTCGATCGCTACAGTAACGTCTCATACCATGTCTATGCAGACGATATTCAAATCTACTGTTCCTTTCGATTGTCTGAATTTTACAAATTGACCGAACTCAGTAACTGCCTATCTGACATTAAAATTTGGCTTAATGACAACCACTTGCAGTTAAATGCTGCTAAGACTGAAACGCTTATCGTTGCTCCAGATGATAAAATCTTGGAAATAAGGAAGCATCTTGGGTTCTTAAATCCTTCGAACAAAAACAACCTTAGATATCTGGGTGTTCTCTTTGATAGCTCTCTGTCAATGGACAGTCATTGTAAACTGTTAGTTCGCAACTGTTTTTATCATTTAAGGAACATTTCAAAGTTGCGAGCTATTTTATCTAGGATAGAATTAGAAATGGTTGTCCATGCTTTTATTTCTTCTCGGTTGGATTATTGTAACGGCCTTTTAGTAGGGATAAGTAAATCCACCATGGCTTCTCTTCAGTCTGTGCAGAACGCTGCAGCCAGACTTTTGACTGGAACCCGCAGAACAGATCATATAACTCCTGTTCTGTACTCTCTCCACTGGCTTCCGATATATTTTAGGGTTCATTTTAAAATTTTGGTTTTAACTTTTAAAGCACTCCATGGTGAGACTCCCAAATATGTTTTCAATCTTTTGAAGCCACTCTGTCAGTCTAGAACTCTGAGGTCTTCTAATCAGCTACTGCTGTCGGTCCCTAGAACCCATTTTAAAACCCGTGGTGATAGAGCATTTCAGGTGGTGGCACCGAGGCTCTGGAACGCTCTCCCTCTAACAATGCGCAGCTCCGAGTCGACTGATGCATTTAAGAGAAGTCTTAAGACTTATCTTTTTAAACAGGCTTATGGTTAATTGTACTTATCGATTTTAGAGTTTATCATGTGTAACCTTTTTGTATAGCATGTTTTAAGAGTGTATGATTTTAGTATGATTTTAGTATGATTTTATTATGTGTATTTCTTTTGTAAAGCACTTTGTGATTTTATATCTGTGAAAGGTGCTATATAAATAAAGTTTACTTACTTACTTACTTACATCTATGACCTCAAAAGTTGATTTGCTTCTTTTAATGTCATTTTGGTGTTGACTCGGGTCCATTAGCTCTAACAAGAGTTACTGCAGTCTTTAGACTGTCATCTGTTTTAGTCATTAGAGACATTTTGATGTTTTTACAATTTAAGATTTGACAATGAAGTGCTTTTCCTTTTTGTTAGCCCACACATTGCATGTGCTGTCATCCTGCGTGACTCAGTCTGTTTGACGAGCAGAAGTCGTCTTGCTCCGGGGCACACGGGTTGAACTAAGGTTCCATCGATAGCAGCCGCATGTTCAGTCACAGCCCCTGATGGAAATATAAATGGTGACTGTTTAACAACAAGGTCACCGTGCCTCGTGGGCGTGGGTGCCGGCTGCTCGTCTAGTTTTTAATGAGTCACAATTTGTCTTTCAGGGGCCGAGTGTTTACCCTCAACTTTGGGACGATGCGAGTGTGTGACCTCGAGTTGGACTGCGTCCGGCGGCTGACCACTCCCCCCAGCCCTCTGCCCACGCCTGTGATGAACCCGAACCCCACGCCCAGCTGTCACACGGTGTGGAAATACTACTGCAGAGACAACTTTGGCTGGAGGGAATACTCCGAGGTGAGCTGATGTTGTGACGTGCGTGTCTGTTGGCACACTCCATGAACATGCGTCGTATTAACTTTGTCTGAATAACAGGTGTCCAAAGTGTGGCCCGAGGGCCATTTGCGGCCCTTGGAGTGATTTTGTGCGGCCCATAACTGCAGTTTAAGAATGGTATCATTTTAGTTTAAAGCCCCACTGACAGGATTTTTTAATTTTCATAAAATTGCTCAATATATATATATTTTATCATTTAAATATGTTCATTTTTGCAAACAAAATGCTAAATCACTTTAATTTTGCTTTAAAAGTGATTTTGAACTTCAAGCCGTGTTTAATCATGGGAAATCCAATTACACACGAACGCACCATCTGTGATGTAACACTGGGCAGAGGGCTCTGGTCTCTTTAATAGCGGACCATTTAAAACCCGACGAATTTATCAATCTATGTGAAGATTTGAGCTATTTGTCTTCATTTTGGGAAGCAGAAAATAGTTTGGGTGATGGAACAAGAAACAACAGGATCTAATTTAGGTCTGATGCTGTATCAGACTGACCTTCATGTCGAGCTGCTCATACCNTAGCCCAAGATTAGTCACAGAAGCTAAAATGCCACTGGTCACCAGCCCTGGAGGTGAAGTCCACTGTGTAGGCAGGTTTATGGCCACAAGTCAGTTTAAAGGACAGAAATACAGATTCTGGGTCACAGTCATAAAGGGACCCTATGCTCATAACCTGTTGGGAGGTAGTGTAGCTAGGAAGATGGGTTTAGTCAGGAGAATTAATAATATTAATACAGACCTCTTAGAGGATGTTTTTGGAGAAATAGGCCTGCTAAAATGCAACCCGGTAAAAATAGAACTGAGAGCAGATGCAGAGCCCTACAGCCTGACAACGCCACGACGTGTCCCATTTCCTCTCCTTTCTAAGGTTGAGGCAGAACTGAAAAGAATGCTAGATTTGGGCGTCATAGAAGAGGTTACTGAGGGCGGCCGTGGTGTAGTGGTAATGGCAGTCGTCTCCCGATCGGAAAGTTGGCGGTTCGACTCCCGGGACCCGCACCATGTGTCGTTGTGTCCTTGGGCAAGACACTTAACCCTGAGTTGCTCCCGGTAGGACTGGAAAGCACCTTGCATGGTAGTCTGCCGCCACCGGTTTATGAATGTGTGTAGCATTCAACATATGTGTAGCACTTTGAGATTTTCAGTAATGAAAAGTGCGTTATAAATTGAATTAATTATTATTATTATTATTACTGAGCCTACTGATTGGTGCGCCCCAATGGCTCCTGTTGAAAAGAAAAACAGTGGCCAAGTAAGAATTTGTGTGGATCTAAAACGCTTAAACAAAGCAGTGAAAAGAGAGCGTTACATTTTACCAACTTTGGAGGACATTGCCCCAAAGCTGGCAGGAGCTAAGGTGTTTTCAACCTTAGACGCATCATGTGGTTTCTGGCAGATCCCTCTGGATGCAGAGAGCAGAAAACTGACAACATTTATAACCCCCAGTGGTAGATTCTGTTATAAGCGGCTACCATTTGGAATCACGTCAGCCCCAGAAATCTTTCAAAGACAGTTGTCCACACTGTTAAGTGACCATGAAGGTGTTGTCGTAGTCATGGATGACATTCTTGTTTATGGACAGACTAAAGAGGAACATGACAACCACCTGAATGCAGTTTTGAAAACCATCAAAAACAGCGGCTTGAAGCTGAACAAAGCAAAGTGTCATTTCAGCAAAGCAGAAACTCGTTACTTTGGTCACATCATCAGCGGTGAAGGAATAAAACCAGACCCGACGAAAGTGGAAGCCATCACAAAGATGCAGAGTCCCACAAATGTGGAGGAGCTCCGTCAGGTCCTGGGCCTGATTAACTATGTGGGGAGATTCCTGCCAGACCTCTCCACCAAGCTACACCCGATCACCAGTCTGCTACGACGAGAGAACAAGTGGGTATGGGACGACACACAAGAACAGGCGTTTAAAGCTGTTAAAGCCATGTTGGTGTCAGCCCCAGCTCTTGCATATTATGATGCAAGTAGAAAAACTGTTATCAGCGCAGATGCAAGCAGCTACGGCTTAGGAGCAGCTCTACTACAAGAACACGAGGATGGATTAAAGCCCGTGGCATTCTGCTCCCGCACGCTGTCTGATGCAGAGAGAAGATACTCTCAAATCGAAAAGGAGTGTTTAGCAGGTGTGTGGGCGTGTGAGCGATTTGCACGCTACGTTCAGGGAATGGACAGTTTCGTTCTGCAAACAGACCACAAACCACTTGTACCACTCATAAACACTTATGACCTGGACAAAGCCCCTCCAAGGTGCCAGAGACTCCTGATGCGGCTTTTAAGATTCAACGTGGAAGCAGAGCACGTTCCAGGCAAACAGTTGGTAGTAGCCGACACCCTATCCAGGAGGCCACAGAGACATGTGAGTGATGAGACTACAGATCACATTGTACAGGCACATGTTGAATCAGTTATGGTGAATGCACCAGTCTCATCCCAAAGACTCTCAAGGATCCGTGAGGCAACTCAGCACGATCACGAACTGCAGCAGATTATAAAGTTCATCAGGAACGGATGGCCGCCAAGAACAGCGATGAACTCATCTCTTCATCGTTACCATTCAGCACGAGCACATCTCTCAGAAGCTGATGGTTTGGTGTTATTCGAGGACCGGCTGGTCATTCCTTCTGCGCAGAGAGCTGAGGTGCTGTCAGAGATACACAAAGGACATCAAGGACTAACACGGTGCCGGGCACGCGCCAGGATGGCAGTGTGGTGGCCGGGCATCAGTGCTGAGATTAAACAGACTGTGTCAACATGTAAATTCTGCATTGAACACAAACCAACACAGAGGCACGCTTCCTCTTCAGCTCTCGGCAGGGCAGGTCGCATCTCCTTTCGCTCCTCACCTCGCTGGTTTCCCCCTCCCTGCTTCTGCATTTGTCTCGTCTATAACTCTTCAGCGCTCGCTCGAACCAATTTGGGATGGATTTATGTGCGTGGACTGCTTTCTGGGCCATTTCATCTATCGATACTATCGATAACATAAATTTCCGCGAAGCGTTCTGGCCGGGGAGAGCCAGAGCGCCCTTTCGACACGCATGCGGTGAGCTACATTATGGACTCGATGAGCAGGCTAATGTAACTGTCCGCTCACTCTGTCGGGGACGTGGAACCTCTGTGATTTATTGGGATACCGGTGGCTCCTGCCACTGAAGGCTGAGGGACCGCCGCGATCGGCGTGCTGGCGAGACTTCCTGCTCAGCAAAAATGCTTTGAACCAGGCTATGAATGACCTTCCCAGCTGTTGTGCGGGCTGAATCACACGGTGGTGAGTGGCGGCTGCCGCGGACCGTGGTGTGTGGGACTCGTTTTTACAGCCGCTCGGATTCAAACAGGGCACATACGGAAGGATCTTTTTAGCTCGGAACCTGACTCGATTCGGCGATTTGGACCCAGAAGCTGCACCTGGACTAAAAGACTGCAGTAAAAAGAACACTGTGGTCTGACTGAAAAATAAGCAACAAATCTAATCTGGTCTCTGGCCTTGAATTGAAGGCTGCCTACAAATCTTCTCCTGAGCTGGGAGCTGAAGGGCCCGCTGCCCTCCCAACCCCCCTCCCCCAAGAGGTTTCTGTGTGTGCGTTCTCGGTTGGAGCCGAGCTCTGAGACCAGCGAACTGCTCTTATCTGAACAAATACACACAGACTGTTCCTCCCGCCTGTCGTCAAAACTGCAACTATGTCTCGTGTGATGTGCTTAATGCTGATAGAGTTTTTGGGACTTTATCATGGAGTGTCCTCAGGCAATCTTTGATAGACTCTCTTTTTGAATATCACAAATGATACCTATTGTGTTTTTCATCTGTTTTATATCTAGAGACATTTTGATGTTTTTACAATTTAAGATTTGACAATGAAGTGCTTTTCCTTTTTGTTAGCCCACACATTGCATGTGCTGTCATCCTGCGTGACTCAGTCTGTTTGACGAGCAGAAGTCGTCTTGCTCCGGGGCACACGGGTTGAACTAAGGTTCCATCGATAGCAGCCGCATGTTCAGTCACAGCCCCTGATGGAAATATAAATGGTGACTGTTTAACAACAAGGTCACCGTGCCTCGTGGGCGTGGGTGCCGGCTGCTCGTCTAGTTTTTAATGAGTCACAATTTGTCTTTCAGGGGCCGAGTGTTTACCCTCAACTTTGGGACGATGCGAGTGTGTGACCTCGAGTTGGACTGCGTCCGGCGGCTGACCACTCCCCCCAGCCCTCTGCCCACGCCTGTGATGAACCCGAACCCCACGCCCAGCTGTCACACGGTGTGGAAATACTACTGCAGAGACAACTTTGGCTGGAGGGAATACTCCGAGGTGAGCTGATGTTGTGACGTGCGTGTCTGTTGGCACACTCCATGAACATGCTGATGTTGTGACGTGCGTGTCTGTTGGCACACTCCATGAACATGCGTCGTATTAACTTTGTCTGAATAACAGGTGTCCAAAGTGCGGCCCATAACTGCAGTTTAAGAATGGTATCATTTTAGTTTAAAGCCCCACTGACATGATTTTTTAATTTTCATAAAATTGCTCAAAATATATATCTTTTATCATTTAAATATGTTCATTTTTGCAAACAAAATGCTAAATCACTTTAATTTTGCTTTAAAAGTGATTTTGAACTTCAAGCCGTGTTTAATCATGGGAAATCCAATTACACACGAACGCACCATCTGTGATGTAACACTGGGCAGAGGGCTCTGGTCTCTTTAATAGCGGACCATTTAAAACCCGACGAATTTATCAATCTATGTGAAGATTTGAGCTATTTGTCTTCATTTTGGGAAGCAGAAAATAGTTTGGGTGATGGAACAAGAAACAACAGGATCTAATTTAGGTCTGATGCTGTATCAGACTTACCTTCATGTCGAGCTGCTCATACCTGCGCACTGTGACAAGCCCAGAGCTCTGCCCGGTGTGACATCACAGATGGTGCGTTCGGGTGTAATCAGATTTCCCATGATTAAACACGGCTTGAAGTTCAAAATCACTTTTAAAGCAAAATTAAAGTGATTTATCATTTTGTTTGCAAAAGGACACATATTTAAATGATAAAATATACAGTATATATATTTTGAGCAATTTTATGAATAGTAAAAAAATCTTGCCGGTGGACCTTTAAGAGGTCGATACAGACTTTCTGCAAATTAGTTGGTAATCCTTTTTTATATAAAGTTTATGTTTAACAGCAAAACTGATGAAAATCAATCTTCTTAAAATGAGCAATATTAAACAAAATACAAACCTTTGGCTATAATGTATTTATTTTCACTTCATGGTACAAAGCACCAAAAACTTTGACTGATTTTTACAGAAAGGAGACTTTTGGATAAAGATTAATAAAACTTGACTAAATATTACAGTTGATAAAATAATCAAGAGGGAAACTGGACATTTTTAAATGAATATGACGTGGTGTCATCTACATACGAGTTAATCATCAACTTTATCAAATCTATAAATTTTTCATTCAACCTTTATTTAAACAGATAAATCACATTGAGTCTCAAAGATTGTTGTCGAGACTAACAGCTGGATGATTTTTCAGAACTTTAATCAGCCTTTTGGGCCGTCAATGATCCAAACAGCTGATTGATCCCCTTTTTAAAAGGACACATTCAAATTACACTTTTTGTTGCTGAGAACAGACTAAAATAAACTTTACAACACAAAAAAACAAAACAGATTTAGACCCAATAAATCAAATCCTTTTTAATAAAAAATATAAGCTTAGTGTTTATGAGGCTTTTAATGTTTTGGATCTACAACAATTTAAAACTTTCTCCACCAAAATTAGTAAACTTTTGTCCTTTCTCTAAAATATTGTTCACATTAAGAGTTAAATTCACATTTTTGTGGCTCACGACGAGTCCTTTCATCCTGATAGTTTTGGCCCTCATATGAAAGTGTTTGGACACCCCTGGTCTAAATCAATCAGCTGAGTAGACGCTATGATTTGATCGATTCTGAAGCACGTGCACTCTCACATGCTCACACACACGTTCTAATCCCCTCTTTTGATACACCTGAACACAGTTCATGCTCACCCTCCAGGACCAGTTTACTTGTTATCCTTTAAAAACTCCATAATGTTTACCTCTGGATTTTTTTTCTTTTAAATATACCGTATATACATTTTGTTCCTCCTTGTTTAAAATAATGAAACTTCCGTTGTCAGCTGCTGAAAACTGAAACGAACCGATCCCAACTTCTCCCTTTTCGTTTTGTTGTTGTTGTTGTCCTCCACAGCCTGTGGTTAAGCTCATCGAGGAGGCGAGCTTGAGGGGCTTGAAGGAGGTGCGGTTCATCACGCTGCAGAACCAGTACATCCTCAACATCAAGGAGGGCTTCCAGCAGAACGCCGTGTTTGGCTTCAGGCGGCAGATCAAGAAAAGGCCCACGTTCATGTCGTCCGTGATGCTCACGCCACACCTACAGTAAGTACCCCAGTTCATGCTTGATCTAATTCTACTGGGCCATACTGGTCCTGATGAGCCATAATGGATGCTGCAGGTGATTCACAGCTTAAGATCCAGACAAAAATCACTTCATCTGAACTGTGCAAATCTAATGGCATGCCCATCAGTTTTAGTAGGATTATCTTAATCCTAAAAAATGTGATTGTGCAGCTTCTAACAACTAAAAAAAAGCCCCTGCTGGATATTAGTTTACCAATATTAGCATCTTTGACTGCTTCTGTTTTGCTCCAAGCTATTACACTTTTTTACCCCCCATTTAGTTTTAATTGTTTTTAAGCTGCCATGGCGAAACTGCAATGTGTGGCTTTGCATGCGATCTATACTTTTGTTAGGTGATTTGTTACAAAATGCCCAAAAAACTATCAACAAAATCCCACAAAAATAAACATTTTACTAAACGTATAAACTTTTACCATAGCGTACCATTTTATCCAACAGTTTTTAGTCACAGGGGAGCAGGAACAACTAATGTGAAAATTTATGCAAAAAAAAACAAACATCGCAAACAGCTCCAACATTTTCATCTTGAAGTTATGCAACAGCTGTTAAGCAGCTTGTTCTAATTTTGCAAGTCATACAAACCGATGAGATGAAGTTTGCAAACTAAACATAGATGCAAATTCAAATTGAACCTATTTGATCTTGACTTGAAGTTAAAGTTAATCAAAAAACGTCCAGGTTCTCATTTCTCTTGTCTTTATTTTTAATGCAAAGGGTCAACATTGCTCTGTGGTTTTGTCAAAAAGCATTTTATATTTCCAGAAAAAGTTGTTTATGTAAGCTTAAGTGGCAGGCAGCACTGCTGTGTAACTCTTACTGAAAGTTGGCCGGTCGATGTGTACCATGCCGTCTCCTCGCAGCTCCCTGTGTTCCCTGGGCGTCCTGACTTTGTGTTTATAGACGTGCAGGCACACCGAGGCCCGGACACAATGCCAATGTCACAATCAGGGGCTGAATACTCCAAAGGCTCTGGGCTCAACATCCATTTTTAATCCAATTTGGTACCGCTGCAACCTGGCAGCTTGAACTGAACTGGAAACCTTATAAAATAACACTTATCTCAGGTCGGATATTTAGCAAGTCGAGCAGGGTCACTGGTTCAGATGTAGACGGATGGAAAACATGAAACCAGACAAGAGAGATGCCAAAAAGAGAGGAAAGCCAACATTCCTTTTCAACATACCGTACTTTCCGCCCTAAAAGTCGCACCGCCGTATATGTCGCATCAGTCCATTATGTCCAATAAAGTGGAAAAATCCATAAACGTGTCGCACCGCCGTATATGTCGCATCAGTCCATTATGTCCAATAAAGTGGAAAAATCCATAAACGTGTCGCACCGCCGTATATGTCGCATCAGTCCATTATGTCCAATAAAGTGGAAAAATCCATAAACGTGTCGCACCGCCGTATATGTCGCATCAGTCCATTATGTCCAATAAAGTGGAAAAATCCATAAACGTCGCACTGCCGTATATGTCGCATCAGTCCATTATGTCCAATAAAGTGGAAAAATCCATAAACGTGTCGCACCGCCGTATATGTCGCATCAGTCCATTATGTCCAATAAAGTGGAAAAATCCATAAACGTGTCGCACTGCCGCATACGTCACATCTATTATGCGTCACCGCTGACGCGTCGCGTATGTTACGCGTCACCGCTGACGACCCGGAAATGTGGGCCGGTGTTTTGCCAAAAATGGATTGGGTGCCAAATGGCCACAGGAGCGTGCACGGAAGGACTTTAACAAGATTAACACTTGAAAACAATTATTTGTTTGCTGAAAATTATAGCAAAGATGTGTCTGAGCTGAACTTTTCCTTAATAAATGCACGTAATGGTCAAATCAGCTGAATTTAAAAAAATAGTTTCGCTATGTCGGCGCTACGAAGCGTGCCCGCGCAGCGAGTGGATACGCTTCATTTCTTTAAAATTTAACAAGATAAACACCTTAAAAATATAAATATGTTTGCTGACATTATAGCAAAAGTGTTTCTGAGCTGAACTTTAACTTTAAAAATTAACGTAATGTTAATAAATCAGCTGGATTTAAACAGTTTCGCTTTGACGGCTCTTCCAAACGTGCACGCGCGCTATGAAAACCTTCATGTCTTTAAAATTTAACAAGATAAACACCTAAAAAAATGTGTTTGCTGACATTCTAGTAAAAGTGTGTCTCCGCTGAACTTTTCCTTAAAAAATGAACGTAATTGTCAAATCAGCTGGATTTAAATTTTTTCGCTTCGACGCTCTTCCAAATGTGCGTGCGCGCTGCGAAAACCTTCATGTCTTTAAGATTTAACAAGATAAACACCTTAAAACGCTCACCCGCCCATAATGATGACAGAAACACCTATTTATTTATTTTTATTCAAACCCGTTGAATTCTTCATCCTCTGTGTCGCTGGTGAAGAGTTCTGCCAACTCCTGAGGTAACAGGTAGTTCATACCTCCAGAGAGCAGGAGGCCGTGCTGCGACAGAGTGAGTCCGAGCAGAGGAGGCTGCGGTCGGACACATGAGCTGGGAACGGTCGGTAGACCCTAGCGGCCGAAAGGGGTACTGCACCCCGAGTGGCCGAAAGTGGTACTGCTCCATTTTTTTGTCAGAATGATTGGAAACGGTCATATCTCAGCCAAAAATTGGTCTAAAAATATGGGGGGAAAATCCATAAATATGTCGCTTTGCCGTATAAGTCGCAAGACATGCAAATTAGGCAAAAAGCTGCGAGCCGAAAAGCACGGTAATCTGTTTTTTTGTTTGTTTTTTGTTTTTCTACAAATGCTGATTTTCTCCAAAGAAAAGAAAATATATATTCAATACATTCAAAAACCACAAATTGTTTGAATTCTGCTTCAATAGACTTGCTCTTTTTTGTTTTTGTGTTTCTTTTAGCTTTGAACAGGCCTTTAGCTACTTTTAGCTTTAGCTTGACTTCAGGTACATTTTTTTCAGGGCCTAGTCTGTTACTTTTTGATACCCTTTTGCTCTTTTTAGTTTCTAGCTTGCCTTTTACCTATTTTTGCTAGAATTTGCTACTATTGATTAGTCTTTCATTACTTGTACTTTTAGCTTACCTTTTGCTATTTTTAGCTATTGTTTTGCTACTTTTTGATTCTAGCGCTCTTTTTGTTACTGTAGAATATTGACTGTGAGTACAGTAATATTGAATATTGGCCTCTCTCAGATGCTGTAGATTTGCACATGCACAGTAATGCCCATAGCACCGATAGCTACCAGCAGGTGCGTATGAGCAGGTGCCTGTTGAATGTCTCCTGCAGCGTGTGCGTATTAAAGACCATGTTCTGAGTTAAGTCGGACGTTTTTATTACCACAACACATAACATGGTGTCAGAAGTGGGATACGGTTACCTTTTGGTTTTTAGATACCGGTAGTGTTTTTTTGCTTTTAGTTTCTTTCTTTCTTTTATAATGTTCTGCGTTTAACTAGCAATATGATACTTTTGCTTTTTAATTAGTGTTTTTTTTTTAGTTTTTTTTTTTTTACAAATGTTTTGATTTTTTTTTTTTTAGCAACATTTGTTACTTTAAGCTTTTTGCTAGTGTTAACTACTTTTCTAGTTCTTGGTTTCAACAACCCACTTTCTTCAGCAAATTTCAGCAATCAATCAGCATTTAGCTTTCTAATTGAACCTGATGTTCTGCCAACTTCCTGTCTTTGCATGAAAGTCGACGTATGTGCACCACCGTCGTATTTTCAGAGCAAGTGAGAACAGATTGAAAACGAGTGGAGTCATTCTCCGCGTTTAGCCGGTTTATTTTTCGCTTCTTGTGCCGAACAGGCTCTGTAGCTAGCTGTGTCCTGCCAGTTTCCTCGCACTTAGCAAACGCCAGAACAAGCTGTTCCCACCTGGCTGGGATGGTCAATGGGGAATAGGAGATGGAGGAAAGTAGGGGGGGGGGGATTTTAAACCGGGGGGAAGCAGACTAGAGAGTTGGATAAAAATGCAGCTGGAAAGTTCTGAATGGTTTCCAGACTGGGAGCTCAAGCTGTCGATGAGTGAAACTTGACTGCAGTGCTGGAGTTTGAACTGGACTTCGATGAGTCGTCACATCAAGCCACAAAAAGACTTGCGTTGGACTGTAAGGAAGTGTTAACCTCAGCAACCTCTTGTTTCTTTCGTCATCTCAACCTCCTGATTGATGTTATTTTCAGTTCCCTCCCTCCCTCTCGTTATCTTCCCTAATCTCTCTCCCTCACTCCTTTTTTTTTTAAACGTCCAACTCCGTCATTCTTTTGTTATCAGTTCCTTTTCGTTTCTCACTTGCAGGCTGTCTGTGATCTCCTTTAAGCACACAGGGAATAGGTGCGTGCTTGTGTGTGTGTGTGTGTGTGTGTGCGTGCATGCAACCGGACAGACAAGATAAGAGATAGGGGGAGAAAAGAGATGAGAATAACTGCCACACCAACGTCTCTCGCCTCTCGATAACACACACACTTTCATAGATGATAGAGCTAACAGCATTTACACTTAGAGGGTGATAACTTGACAGTAAAACTACTGTTACTGACTCAAATGCCAGACATGGTACGGCTTTTTTGTCACTTCGGCGACAGCTCCACAATTGGCATTTTATTTTTCCACCTCAATCCTATTCCAGCTCCTGTCCCCCTCCTCTGGTTGTCTTGTTTTGTCGTCTGGATTTCATTTGTGTCGTTTTGTTCAGAGTCCTGAAGGCTGATGTGGAGAAGTGCCACCCCGCAGTGTATGGCTGTCACGACTGACGGTTGTTGCGATACGATTTTGAGACGTGTGGGCTCGTCCCAGCAGACTGTGTTGTTCCACGGTCAGGACACGGTGTTGATTTGATATAAGGTGGTGCAGGAACGTGGAGGGGTACAGTTTACCAGATGGATGCTGACATGCAGGCATCACTGGCAGGAATTTCACTGCAACCATGGGCTTTTGGTGATGTCCTGACGTAGCCAGTCCACAGCAGTTTGTCTTTAAAGCAATTTGCTCATAATTTGCCGTGAGATTTATTCGCCTAGATAGCTAAGTTACGATACATAGCAAGTGCTCATGTTTAACACGATTTTGACTCGTTTGTTCTGTAAAAGCGCAGTTCTACAGAGCTGTTTTCACCCAGTCTTAGCCGCAATACAAAGCGTAAAAGAAGAAGCCCCATCGGTGAAGCACACAGTCGCAGTGGAAGCTTTTTAAAAAGATGCAGCAACATTTCATCACAAAGTGCTTCTAGCTCAAAGTAATCATCCCAGTTCCAGGCCTTGTTGTTCTGGGTGGCAAGACTCAGAGTTTGCAAAGAATTATGCGATGTGTCATGTGCGGGTTTAACATTTTAAGTATTTGCATGCCTGTTTTAGGAAACATTTGTGTTTCCTGTGTTTAGCAGCGTGTTACATAATGTTTCCACTAGGGATGTGCCGATCGATCGGTAACCGATCAATCGGCACCGATAATCATTAAAGCGGATGTGATCGGCTTTTGCCTTCAATTACCGATCACAGAGCCTGTGATGCGAAGTTTGCTAACTGCAAAACGTGCGACGAAAAAGTACCTCGTGGAGGAATTTCAACGAAGTCCTTCAACACAACAAACCTAATTCGTCATTAAAATGTTTTAATACGTTTTAATAACTTACCAAAAGCCGTCTGCCAGCGCCGCCATAAGCAACACCTGTTAGCATGTAGCCCCACCGAGTAGCCCCACCGAGTCCGCTCCGCTGCGCAGTTACGGGCAGTCCAGTTTAGCTGCGGCTTCAAAAAGGCTGTCGGCTTTGTTATTCCAAGTTAGCTGGGTGTCCCCCGATATCTTCTGCTTCCAGTCCGACATCGAGGCGAGCTCCAGGAACCTCTGATCGCACAAAGCCGGCTGTCTGCTGCAGGTCCGGTTTAGCATGTTAGCCTTAGCTCATACCATGAGCTGCTGGTCTCGCGCGGTGCTGTGGGAGCGCTCGGCGGAGCGATCGCGGCTGCTGCTCCAGTCCTGAGACATTCACAGAGTTCAGGGAGTGTTTCCAGTTAATTTATCCGTATGAGGCATCCTCTTATGGGAGAAACAGTCCTCCAAAAGCCGAGTGCCGAGTGTGGAACTAATGAATGTAAAATGGCGGAGGCGGTATTTCCTGGTTCTTCTTCTTCTTCTATAGAGTTGAATGGCGGTTGGCGAACTCATATTAAGCGCATTACCGCCACCTGGTTCCCGCAGGAAGTTGTTCAAAAAAGCACGAAATTATTTAAAAATAATAATAATGATACTTTACGTATTTATAAAGCCATTTGTAAAAACAGCCAACAGTGCAGCTTTAAGTAGCAAATGGGGTATTTTAGTTTTTTATATGAAGTAATAGATGTGTTTTTTTTTAAACAATAAAAAACCTTTTTTTTTTATTGAAAGTTAGTAAGGTAAACATTTTTCTTTGATAATGCAGTTGATAATTACTTTTATTTACTTTGTTCTCTGAAATAAATTAGTAAAAATATGTTTTTGTCTGAATTATGGTGATTTTATGGTTCTGAAAATAACATGAGTGCTGCTTCTGGCTACAAGATCTGAAAAGTTTTCAGATCTTGTAGCCAGAAGCAGCACTCATAAATTACAGGTAAGCCATTTGATCGGTGATCGGTTTATGTGATCGGCTCACATATAGGCAATCGGTAATTGTGATCGGTATCGGTGATCGTCACACATAGGTGATCGGTATCGGTATCGGTTTTAAAAAACCTGATCGGCACATCCCTAGTTTCCACAAATCTGTGTTTGAGTTCACAGATTCAAACAACAAGTGCATTTTTAAGTAGATGAACAGAAAATATATATTTTTTATCTTGACAAATTGATCAAGTGAACCATAATGTTTTAAATGGGATTAAAGTGTATGCTTGTTAGCTGAATTCAGCTATTGCCCACTCTGATCATGGTTTTATTAAGTCTTTAAACATACAGAAACAAACAAAAGTGGCATTTAAATTAAATATTTTGCCTTTTTTTTCTTCTTCAGAACGTTGGGTGGCCTGTCTTTATCGCCCCTCTCCTCCTCTTCTTCCACCTCTGTCTCCACATCCTTGGACGCCTCACACCCGCTGTCACCGACCACCACCAACCCACCCAGCCTCTTTCCTGAGACGTGGTTGCCAATGACGATGAGTCAGGACTTCCTGCGGGTGCCCGTGTCCCGCGAAGACCGCAGCTACCGGACGGTGCACAGCCTGTTCCACAAGACCGTGTCGGAAACCAAGTTCAGGATCATCAAGATTCAACGTGTGCAGAACCCCTTCCTCTGGGAGAAGTACAAGAGGTGAGGGCAGAAGCATCATTTCCATAGATCTTAACTAGCTTATTGTTAGCACAAGTCCCTTTCCTGCTGAGGTCACTGAGTTCACTGCTGTCAGGTTTGATGTATTCACGTGTTTTGCATGCATTTTTTTTTTTTGCATCATTTGTGGTAGAGTTGTGGCTTTGGGAACTGAACTAAAATGACCACTTGTTACAGAGTCACAGCTCTAATAATGAGTGCAGGAGTTTGTTTGGACTGTTTGGATATGTAACTTACCGTACTCGAATTCAAAGTTACAGGCTAGAGGCGTAGATCTGGATCAGACAGTTCAGATCTTGAGTTAAATATCTGTCTTCGGTGATTTGACTGCAAGTGGACAGCTCTGAGCGCTCACACCCGGGGGTTAAAGTGTATCCCAAGATGTTTTTGTAATCAGATGTCAGTTACCTGCTCTGTATGTAAATACACACACAAATACACACACAAAGCCACACTGGAGTGTCTGATTGGCAACAGTGTCAGCAGCTCTGCTGACGACTCTATAAAAATTATATTTAAACATTTGAACTGTATTACTATTTTGACTAACATGGTTCAGAACCATTTGACTCTTAATTTGTGGAGCTATCTCTAAATCCTGATTACCGTATTTTCCGGTGTATAGGTCACACCTTTTTATGCTTTTTTTCCCCAAGGCCTGCGACCTATACTCAGGTGTGACCTATATATGGCTTGTTATAATAATAATAATAATAATAATAAACTTTATTTGTATAGCACCTTCCAAGGGAGTGGTGGCGCAGAGGTTAAGAAGGTGCGCTTGTGATCGGAAGATCGTCGGTTCAAGCCCCGGTACTGACAACATCAAAGATGTGGGTGGGATAAGTGAAGCGGTCACACCTGTCTCCACCCTCATCTGCCCCACTCTGGGCCCTTGAGCAAGGCCCTTAACCCACACCATCTGTTCCCCCGGGAACCCTAGATATTAGGGCTGGGCGATATGGACAAAAATTCATATCTCGATATTGTTGTGATATATCGCGATATACGATATATATCTCAATATAATTTTCTTTCCATAAAAGAATAACAAAAATATATTTCTGAGTCAAAGCTTTGTCCCAGTTGTCACACAGCAACATTTATTAACAAACAGCTGTAACTCTACAAAATAAATGTCTAAAAAATGAACTATTCATAGGGTATGTTTTTCAATACATTACTTTATTTTTTAGACATCTATTTACACCTATTAAATAATAGTCCTCTTCAGCTGAGGGCAGCTGTGTCATTGCCTCTGATGTGTGTCCCATCAGTGTATGAATGTGATAAAGTACTGATTATTCTTTGCACAGTTCTAGCAGAGTGCTGTATGAATGGGTAAATGAGGACACAGATTGTGTTTTAAAGAGCTTTGAGTGTCTTGATAAGATAGAAAGGTGCTTTCACTTTAGTCAGTGTCTTTGTGAACTACAGTAAATGTGAGCCTCTGTGGTACAATATATTTGATATACTGTATCCAGTTTTATTGTGAAAGGGTCAGGGGGTTGTTTCCGGGTTCACGAAAAATGAATAAAAAAATAAAGACGTTCTCTAAGTTGCTCTACGAAGTGTTGCATTGAATCCTTGTGTAAAAACACGACAGCCTCCACTCAGAAACGTGAACAGAGAGGCAGAGACATTATTAAATCAGCAGTTTATCATATATCGCTAAAGACACGGTCAGTCTCAGCTGTGGAAGAAGACGGCTAAAGCGTTAGCCATCTTGTTAGCCGTTAAGGACCGTTTCTTTAGCGATAAACTGCTGATTTATTAATGTCTCTGCAGTGCGCGCACGACTAAATGAGCTCAGACCCGTGGTTTGTTTAATGAAGCAGGAGGCTGTAAAAAAAACTCTGTTCTGCCGTTTCACTCATGCACGCTCCACTCCGCTGTTTAAATGGTGAAAAAGATTCGTAGATCCGACCCTTCGTCGGGATTATTTTCAGCATCGTCTACAAAAATATTTTTTCTGCCCTCATCTGACCATTTAAATCCAAACTAGCTCAGAAAAAACATTGTTTTTCCCCCTCAGCAGCTGCGTCGCGGCTCTTCCTATCTGCCGTGTTTACTTCTTGTTGTACTGAAAGTCTCCGCGGCTCCGCCCTCCTGCAGCCTGCAGGAAGGAGGGGCTGGGTCTGTGTTCAGTGAAGGAGCGGGAAGGGGGCGAGTGGGAGAAAACAGACAGACGGAGGATTCTCGATATAAACGATATAGTCTCGTCTTATATCTCTTTAGAAAGAATCTCGATATTTTAAAAATCTCGATATATCGCCCAGCCCTACTAGATATCAGCTCTCTACTCCACACAGAGGGCTGTGGTTGCTCGGTGGTCTGTGGTTGTGTCAGGAAGGGCATCCGGCGTAAAAAACAACTGCCAAATCTTCGTGCGACTAGATCGCTGTGGTGACCCCTAACGCAGGGAAAAAGCTGAAAGAAGAAAAAAAAATTGTATAGCACCTTCGTACAATGCCTTGCATTGACCAAGGTGCTTAACAGGATAAAAAGATGAATAAACTGGAACAATAAAACAATGAAAATAGAATAAGAAACAACAGCAATAAAAGAAGGCAATGGAAATAAAAATGCTACATACTAAAATACCAAAAGTAATAAGAGTTACACACTGAAAGCTTTTTTGAACAAGTGGGTCTTCAGTCTGGTTTTGATTATCACTTTCGGTTAAACAAATTTTTAAATCCAGCTCATTTCACAATTACGTTCATTTATTAAGGAAAAGTTCAGCTCAGACTAGCCTGGTTTAAACCAGACCCTTGTCCTTCACTTCGCTTTGGACTAGGGTCTGGCATCTCTGCCATAGAAAACGATTTCTCCTGGAGATTTTTGAATGGACCAATCAGAGAACAGGAGGCAGAGTTTTGTTAGTTTAGCCTGACGAGGTCCAGGCTATCAGATAAATTGCTCAGAAACCACTCGGTGGATATTTTTTCTGCCACCAGTGTGTAATTATATGTCTTTAATTTACTGACTGTTGGCCTAGATGAAACATTTGAGATAAAATTCGATTTTTTATCATTTATTTTCGTAGCGCACCCGAGGCTGTTTGGAAAATATCAAACCGAAACTATTTAATATCCAGCAGATTTGACCATTTCGTGAATTGATTTAGGAACTGTTAAGCTCAGGAACACTTCTGATATAACGTCAGCTATGAAATATATTTTTTCTCAGCAGAGAAATAATAGTTTTTTACCTTGTTTTGATGAAAATTCGTTCGTGGCGGCAGCCATTTTGAATGACGACGTCAGTCGACATCGTTCAAAACTCCGCCTTCTGCTCTCTGATTGCTCAGGAACACTTCTGATATAACGTCAGCTATGAAATATATTTTTTCTCAGCAGAGAAATAATAGTTTTTTACCTTGTTTTATTGAAAATTCCTTCGTGGCGGCAGCCATTTTGAATGACGACGTCAGTCGACGTCGTTCAAAACTCCGCCTTCTGCTCTCTGATTGGTCCGGTCAAAAATCGGCCGGAGAAATCGTTGTCTATGGGAGGAATCCCAGACTGTGCAGTGAAGGGAAATGAGAATTGAGCGGAGCTGTGCAGGAAGGCGAGGGCCAGGCTAAGCTCAGACATATATTTGCTATAATTTTTATCAAACAAATAATTGTTTTTAAGTGTTAATCTTCTTAAAAGCCTTGCTGTGCGCTCCTGTGGCAGACATTTGCAGCAGAGCTAAACGTAGGTGCGACCTATACACCAGTGCGACCTATCTAGGGATTTTTCCAATCTATTGGTGATAATTGGACAATGCGACCTATACACAAATACTGTACAGGTAGTCCCCGATTTACGAGCGAGATCCGTTACAACGAGGCGCTCGTAAACCGGAAATCTCGTATTTCGGAACGGCCGCCATTTCTCTCGTAAATCCGGAATTTCGCTCGTAAATTGGAACGGTTTTCGCTAGCGCGACTACAAACACTCTATTTTCATCCAAAAACTGCTTATGAGTGCATAAAAATGATCGGAAACGTGTGTCCATATGCTTAGCTAACTAACTGTGGTGAAAAAACACATGAAAACTCAGTATTTTTTTCGTTTTTTCCAAAAATTCGCCAGCTCGTAAGTCTGGAACCTCGTAGATCAGAGCGCTCGTAAATCGGGGACTACCTGTACTCAACTCTGTCAGAGCAAAGACAGAAGATTTGTCTGCTGTTTTCTGCACAACTTTACTGTGAACGTAACATCAGTCCTCTGGGTGAATGTAATGTGATGTAATCCAAAAAAGTTCAGTCAGGTCATCTGGATGGGTTCTTTTTTCTTTTTTTTTTTTGAGACGTTTTTTCATTCATCCAAAGGACTTCCATCAGTCCGAGGAGCAACAACAAACTGAGTCCCATAAGAAGCATAGTTACCAGTACATAGTGGGCTAACCAGTTTGCTGGTGATGAGGTGTTTTTGAAGTTTTGATTAGGGGAGCACTGATTGCAGTTTTCTGACGGATCTCTAAAAAGTCTGACCTGCTGATTCCGATTTTGTTTTCTAAGCAACACGGTCACAATAAGGTCACGATGCACCTTCAATTTTTCTAATCTGATTTTATTGAAAAACATACCCTTGAACAATATCCTAGAAACAATACAAACTTCTTTTAACTGGCCACGTAGTGCTCTGAAATATAAATGAAGTTTAGACAATTGTTAAAACTACAAAAAACTGTAAAATTGGTTTTTCCTGTAGGTATTGGTATTGGCCGATGGCTTATCACCCAGATTCAAGGAAATCGGGGCCGATAAAGTGGCCGGCTGATTTATCGGTGCACCCCTAGTTTTTTAATGTTTTGAACCACGTTGGCCATGGCTGCCTCAGAGGAGTTGACGGGGAAGAGGGCGGGCCCCAGAAAGCATCTTTGTGAGTGTGCTGCTTGTGAGACTCAGCTTGTTGTATGTGGCTCCTCGGAATGATGAAGTCCTTTGAATGAAGGACAAAATATCTCGACAAAAAAAGAAAAGAAACCGTCCAGATGACCTGACTGAACTTTGTTGGATTTTCTACTAGGATTATTGAGCATGAACTTTGATGTTTTTGAACCGATGCGCTGTAATGTTAGTCAGACGTTTGTCTTGTGGTTGGCAGCACATTTTACTGTACAGTGACACCAGCGTGTCCAGTCAACTCTGAAAACAATAGAACAAATGTTACACTAAAGAGAAAATCACCATGCTTCACTCTTTAATCCACCCCGCACTCCCAAGGATGGCTGTAGCTTTGTTTTCTGCGTTCCTCAAGGCCGGGTATAGATTCAGGTAATAACTCAGCTGCGTGTTTAGTCCTTCATTGAGCATTGTGTTCAGACTATGGATAAAAAGGGGACCAGACTACTTCTGATGAGGCTCTTAGTGAAATTGTTTTCAATGCTATCCAAATGCAACTACAGTAGTCCCTCAGTTATCGCGGGGGTTGATTTCCACACATCCCCGCAACAGGTGAAAAACAACAAAGTAGGGGTGCACCGATAAATCGGCCCCGATTTCCTTAATTTTGGGAAATCGGCCAATGTTTGCATGAGAAACTGATTTTACTGATTTCTTTGGTTTTAAGAACAATTGTCTAAACTTCATTTATATTTCAGAGCACTACCTCGTGACCAGTTAAAACAAGGTTGTATTGTTTCTAGAATATTGTTCAAGGGTCTGTTTTTCAACAAAATAAGATTGAAATTTGAAGGTGCATTGTGACCTTACAACATCTAACAGTGTTGCTTATAAAACTAAATCGGTATCGGCCAAAATCGGAATCGGCAGGTCAGACTTTGTAGAAATCGGTGATCGGCCAAAAAACTGCAATCGGTGCACCCCTACTACAAAGTAGGAACGCTATATTTATTTTAGTATTTATACATATATAAAGGCTTTATAAACCCTTTCCACACTCTTACAATGTTCTAAACTCTTAAACCTATGTCATTTTAACAACATGTATATGTACTTTACAGTACTGCAAAATTTTACTCACCAGCTCTGCAGACCAGCTGCTTGGTTCTGGTTCTGCAGACCTACCCTGCAGCATGAAGCCCACAATCCAGGTTGATGTGCACATGGATAATTGAGCTTCAGGATTATTTGCGACTTTCCTGCCAGTTCTGCGAGCTTCATAGATAGATCGACACTTCTGACTTTGCTTTGAAAAACTTTGCTTTGAAAAACCCGCATTTCAGCAGAAAGCAGCAGCCGGAAGTACTGTTGGCTTCTGGGTAATGTAGCTCTTTTGACTTGCCTTACAGTATAGGCTTATTGAAAGAAAACCACAAAATGTCAGCGCCTGTTTAAAGTATTTTTAAAATTTGTTGACTTTTTATCTCATACCATCCCAATCACGTGAGTAATATTAAAGTTGACCATCGTTGAAAAAACACGAAAGAGCAAGTCCACGAAAGTACCGCGGAGTAGCGATGGACTACTGTACACAGCTATGCGAGGCAGAACCAGGTTTGAACAGGACTTACGTGACCCAGAATCCAAATGATGCTGCTGTGGTGCATCTAGCTCTTTATAGTCTCACAAACAGAAACCATTCTAACCTAAAACTTGGTTTAAATTTCACATAATGTGTCGCATCAGGTCAAAAAAGTGTTGGAAACATCGGAATAATGATGAAAAAACAAAAAAAAACTTGAAGCTAAATGAAAGTAGATGCAAAAACAAACAAACAAACAAAACTAGGCCAAACGGTATGAGCTTTGTGGGACTTCGTGAGAACGACTCGAGGGGGGTGTGTGAACACGGCAGATGGAGAGATGTTTGGTGACGGTGATGTTCCTGTTGTGAACGCGGCACGTTAACCGCTTGGTTGTGACAGTTAAAGCCTCGCACACCGACCACTACCACACAGTTTCACAATGACTCCATCGTGTGTGTTTGTTTGCAGGTGTCGCTATCGCTGCCTCTGAAAGTGTTTGCTTTTTTAAATTCCTTTTCCCACACGCTGGTTAAATGTCAGCAAAACCAAAAACTCCTGTTTGCATGTTTGTGAAGGAAAGTGGAATTAAAATGGTCTAGCAGGAAATGAGGAGCGTGTGAGTGAACCGGTGTGGCTGAGAGTTCACGTAGGGGTCATGACACTCGCGACACCAAAGGCTTCCTCCTGTCTTAATTGATCTGAGTTAACGTTGCTCAGGAAACAGAAAATATGTTTTTATCTTTGGGTTTGGATTTAGCTGTTTTTAATCCCGTCTGCCTGTTCCAACAGGAAGAAGGAGTACATGTCACGCCGCATGTCCGAGATGGACCGCCTCCTGAGCGAGCGTCACCTCTTCCACGGCACCTCGGCCGACGTTGTGGACGGCATCTGCAAGCACAACTTCGACCCAAGGGTTTGCGGCAAGCACGCCACCATGTTCGGCCAGGGTTCCTACTTCGCCCGCAAGGCTGTCTACTCCCACAACTTTTCCAAGCGCTCGCCCAAAGGAGTCCACTGCATGTTCCTGGCCAAAGTCCTCACCGGCAGGTGTGTGGTTGTTCAAGCCAATGGAGAAATGTTCTGGAAACAAGGCGCTTTACATTAGAGCGTTAGCAACAGATTTTTAAAAGTCATTTCATTTGTCTGTTTGTTACAAGATGAGCTCATTTTCACAAGCAGCACTTTTTTAATACTACCGGTAGTGATTCGTTGTTTAATTCTCTCGTTCCACTCGGCGTCCTCAGCCTGTCAACTAGGGGTGGGCGATATGGCTCAAATATATATTTCAGAGCATTCTGACGATAACGATAAATTTTGTGATATACCAAAAAAAATGAAACAGAAATCATAATTATTCATTTGACCCCAAAAAATTAATTAGTTCAGTAATTCGGCGCGCTCAGTTCTGTTAGCCCCACTTGTATAATGGAAAGGGATGATACGTCATGAAATTTGCATATCAAGATATCATTTATTTTCCCGGGCAAGTTTTTTTTACCGGTATTATCATGAATATGATGTGCCCCAGCCCTACTGCCAACCACATTTTGCTTTAAAGTGGGGAATGGCTAAATAATTTTATTAAACTTTAAATCAATGCCGCATGTTTCTCAGTTTTATTAGTTTTTGCACAATTCACCGTCCTTGGTGCACAATTTGATGAGTTTGACAGCTGCGTACTGTACATCTGTATATCTCTTTGAACCCTAATCTTTCCATCACTTCCACCAAGCGATTTCAGCCGAAATTTACAGAACCCATCGGTGTTAATTTGGATCATGAAAATCCTGAGGTTCTTTTCCATAAACCATCTTTCAGCCGTGCTGTGCTACTCCGGTTCCTTCAGACAAAAGTCAAATCTGCAGCCTCACATGTAAAACAGCTGATTTGGCTGGCCCCATCATCACATCAGCACCTTTGTTATGTTGGAACAGATGGTCCATGATTGGTAGTGGCTTTTGAAATCCTCCCCCGCCCTCGATCACACTGTGACTCTTTACTTGGGTGTCATCTGTTCCACAGAACAAACTTTCAGACTGAGCTGGGTTTTAAACCGAGCACTTTGTTTGCAGATGACACTGCTCTTATTTGAACATGTTTTATTTATGGCTCATGAGACATGGGTGCTGATGGAGGACAGATGTTTAGAATTTGACTTGATAGTTAAAAAACAACGAAGCTACAGCTCTCCGGTTCAATGACCTTCTACTCATCAGCAGGGCTGTGGTAGCTCGGTCTCTCAGCGCCGCCATCTTGTAATCCTGAGGCTGCAGGTTCGAGCCCAGGTTGCATCAAGAGGGGCAGCCGGCGTAAAAACAATCAGCAAATCTTCATGCGAGTTAACTTTGTGTGGTGAGCCCTGAAGAAGGGAGCAGCCGAAAGTAAAACAACTAAAATATATTGCACTTGCAGCTTGCTTATAGTAACTAAAAGACACTGAAGTGGTGGGATGACTAAATTTACAAGGTTTGTTTTTAAGATGTTAAATAACAGTTCTCCGAAAAAGTTAATATTTTAACAGAAGGTTTTATGTTCGATGCTGATTTTTAATAAATCACAGTAGCCACTGATCAATTGTTTTTGTCATAGGCATGTAACAGCTTAATATTTAGATGCATCGCATTATAAAGAATGTAAAAATCCATAAATAAAACAGTTACTGAAAATTTTTGAAATGACAGAAAATTGTGTGTGCTGGTCAGAACAGAACGTCTTGGGCTCAGAACCAGTTATGGAGAAACACCAAGAGCTTGTGATTGGAGATGACTAAAATACAGCTTAGCAGTAGTTTCTGCCTCATTCATTCATTCATTCAATTCAACCTTTTATTTATACAGGCTAGCCTCGTTGAGTCACGGGGACTCATTTACAAGAGGGACCTGTCTCACTCACACCAAACAACCATCCACTCTCACACTCACACCTAGGGTCAATTTAGAGTCACCAATCAGCCTAACAACATTACCGGTACTTAACCCGCTGCTCCAGTCTACAGTGTCTACACCAGCCACTAGTGATGATGTCATCAAGTTAGAGACTTTAGTTCAGGGCTATTCAACTAAACTGCTCAGGGGGCCACAGTTACTGAAAGCCAAGAGCTCAGGGGCCGGACATCCAGTAGTTATTGTCAATAAATGCTGTATGGTTTAAAATCTAGTTTAATTTAAACAAGAACCCATTGGTGGGCTAAACTGAGCTCACCCGCGGGCCTTATTTGGCCCCCGGACCGCTGTTGAATGGGTCCCTGACTTACGAGCGCCCTGACATACGAGGTTCCGGACTTGCGAGCTGGCGAACGAGCAGTACCGTATTCGTCGGTCTATAACACGCTGTTTTTTTGCTAATTTGAATGTCCTGCGTATTATACACCGAAGCGTATTATTTATGGATTTTTTCCCATATTTTTAGACCCATTTTTGGCTCTGATTCGCCGTTTTTCATTTTGGCCCAAAAATGGTGCAGTACCACTTTTGTCCGCTAGCGGACACTTCCAGAGAGTCCACCGACCGTCATGTGTCCGAAAAAAGCCTCCTCTGCTCGGACTGAATGTCGCTGCCCGGCTCCCTGCTCTGGAGGTAGCTACCATTTAGCTGTGTTGTTGTTAGCGTTTTTTTTAGCAAGATAACTCATAAACCACACCGCAGATTTTCTTGAAACTTACAGAGTGTAATTATTTGGTGGTCATTTACAACCTGTTAGCTGCAGAAGATATTTAGAGCTAAAAAAAAATTGCTTTTAGCATGTTAGCTGTTAGCTACCATAAACAGATACCTACTGTTTAGATAAACAGCTCAGAAACCACGGTGGATATTTTTTCTGCTTACAGAGTGTAATTATATGGCTTCAATTTACAGACTGTTGACCTGTAGAAGACATTTGAGATAAAATTCGATTTATTTATAATTTATTTTCGTAGCGCCCCCGAGGCTGTTTGGAAAAAGTCAAACCGAAACAATTTAAATTCAGCAGATTTGACCATTTTGTGAATTGATTAAGGAACGGTTAAGCTCGGGAACCCTTGTGCTATAACGTCAGCTAAGAAATATATTTTTTTCTCAGCAAAGAAATAATAGTTTTTACCGTTTTAATCTTGTAAAGTCCTTCCGTGCTGACGCTTCTGTGGCCACCATTTTAAGCAGGGCAAACGAGGCGCTGACGCGTCGCGTAGCGGTGATGCATAATAGATGCGTATTAAACACCGAAGCGTATTAATATGTACGGTTTTTTCTGGTTTATTGGCAATAATTGGTCAAAGCGTATTATACACGGGAGCGTGTTATAGACCGACGAATACGGTGCATTTGTAAAGAACATACAAAAAATACAGCACTTTTATGCGTTTTTAGATGTAAGTGTGTTAGCTAACCATTTGGAAACAAGTTTCTGAGCATGTTTATGAACTAGTATGAACATTTGTGATGAAAAACGAGTGTTTGTAGTAGCGCTAGCATAAATTTTCCGACTTACGACCGAAAATCCACTTATGAGCAACACGTGTTTCGTGTTCCGAGATACGAATTTTCGTCTTACGAGATAGTCGTAGGAACGGACCTCGCTCGTAAGTCGGGGATCCCCTGTAACCTGCTTTAGTTGAAACTAGGTCTGGGCCATCTTTTTCAGTTTGTGTTTAATCCTTTTCAGTTTTGATATTATGCATACTGATATTATAATATTCATATTTTGGGGTAAGTTTTGCAGAACGTACAGCGACAGAGGGACATGGTGTCGGGCGTAACGAAACTGGACCTTAAATCTGGTCTCATTAGTTTCTCTTCCTTGGCAGCTGCTCATTAGAAACCGGCCTCATTAATCAGCGACTGATCGTTCAGAACTATTGAACATGCTCCTTTTCAGCAGCGTGTTCTCCTCCTGCCTCAAAGGTTTGAGAAGCCGGCTCAACACTTTCTTCTTCCTCTTGTGTGTCCGCAGGTTTACTGTAGGAAACCCCTCCATGCGACGACCTCCACCCATCAACCCCCGTGACCCCTCTAGTGACCTTTTTGACTCCTGTGTAGACAACTGGGTGGACCCTCAGATCTATGTCATCTTCAACGATGACCAGAGCTACCCGTACTTTATCATTCACTACGAGGAGGTACCCAGCACGGTTGCCATATGAGGCCCACATCAGAACCTGGTGTTGGGACTTTGTAAACGCTCCCCCCGCTCAGCGTGCACACGGTTGGAGTGGTGGAGGACTTCTGTCACGTAAAAAGGACGACTAAAGAGCAAAAAAGTTTCAAACTGAGGTGAAGACAGCTCCACTGGAATAACTTCATTCATCTTGTACTTGAAGGAGGTGAACTATCAGAAATGTTTGCAAAATGCTCACTGACCCGGCTCTGCAGTCGACTGGATCCACCAGCTTCCGCTGGAAACGACTGGATTAGCAGACAGAACCCATTTTTTAAGCTTTCGGAGGTTGATGACCTGAGTGGACTTGCATAATTTTAGTAACTGGTTTAAATCAGGAACCTGGTGATGTTTATCGCTTTTTGTTTGTTTGTCTTTCTTTTTTCTTTAGAGCAGATTCAGGAAAAAGCAAGCTAATCCCTTTATCCTTATCCTTTAGTCTGTGGTGTGTGACTGTATGTGAACTTGTTTGCAGGGCAAACACTGTTATGGACAGTTAGCTTCCTGCCAGTACTGTGAACGACCAGCTGGGGAAATGATGCTAAAGGCAACGAAACAAACCGGTCAGAAACCTCCTCAGAGTAACATTATCACTCTGAGCCTAGACAGATTTTAAACTTTGTGTGTGTGAAGCGCTGCATTGAGTGGACGTGGATTTTGCGGCCTGTTCAACCAGAGATCATGGTCTCGGACTTACTGTAAACCTCCTGGCAGAGGGTTCACGTGAAGCTGCTCCTACTTGCCGTTTATTTTATTTTTCCTTTCCTTCGCTCCCACTGATATGGTCCCTCCTGGAGCGACTGAAGCGTGTGTGTGGTCTGTCTGTGCTGCAGCGTTGTTGTTTTTTTTTTTTTTGGTCAACGAATGAACTGAAGCTCATCTCTGTCTCGCTCAGACAGCAGTGTTTTTTTTTTTTTAACAAACTGTACAGGCATTTTCTTTGTTTATATTTTGAACTGTGTGCCTTTTGTTCATAAAATGTTTATTTATGTTAGTTTTAATGTTAACATTGATTTAATAAAGAATTTTAAAAAGCAAATGATTGAATGAGTGTTGTTGTTTGTCCAAATCCTGTTGATTTAGAGAACAGACCATGGAAATAATAACATGATTTTTTTAATTGAAATTTTCAATTCAGTTTATTTCTATAGCGCCAAGTCACAGCAGAAGTCATATCAGGGCACTGAATAGAAACAGTTGTATACAAAAATAATTTAACATTATTTATCTGAGGAGCAGACTGCTTTGAATTTAACTCCATCGCAGAACTCTCATCTTGCGCAAGCATGAAGGCGACAGTGGAAAGGAAAAACTCGCTCATGAGGAAGAAACCTTTAGCAGAACCAGGCTCAGGACAAGTGGTCATCTGCTTCAACCGGCTGGGTTTGAGAGGAACAGATACACAATGGCAGGTCAAGAATCACATGTTAAGATAGAAATACTATCAAATGAAAACTATTCAATTTGAACAATTAATGTAAGGAAATCAGGTCAATGTGTCCTCCAGTAGTCTAAGCTTAAGGCAGCATAACAAGCCAACATAACTATAGGATTTATCAAAAAGAAAAATCTTCAAACTGGACAATGTGTCAGCCTCGAGTCTGAGAGTGAAGTGCTCTGTTTGGAAAATGTGGAACAACAAGATCTCGAATATAAGATGGAGCTAGGTTGTTGAGAGCTTTGTAGGTTAGAAGTAAGATTTTGAATTCAATTCTGAATTTGACAGGGAGCCAATGGAGAGAAGCTGAAACTGGAGATATATGATCTCTCCCACTAACTCCAGTTAAGACTCTGGCAGCAGCATTTATATTTTATTATGATCCTTAAACATGCCGCCAATTAGTTCATCCGTGCTGACAAAGTATCCGCTTGTTTCCCGTTTGGTCTGTAAAACATGAAATAAAAATCATTACTGCAGCTGAAAGTAAATGTTGCAGTGATCCTTTGTTCCTCCTAAAAGCTCCACAGGGAGTGATAACAGCAAACGTTGCTCAGCCGGTGTAGCAGCTAAATAAACTGTTCACTGGAGACGCAAACATGATCTCATTAGCTTAGCTAATGATCGTCATCAATTGAAATACCCACCCCCGATTGAACAGAATCAACCAGTGTGTTAGTAAAAATAACAAATGTAACTTAGTCAAATTTAAAACTCTTCTGAGACGGAGCAGGAAACATTACCAGAGCAAATAAGGCTTAGGAGGTGAAACCTAAAAAGCTTTAAACTGGTACAACAAAAATAGTCTGCAGAATGAGCTCAGGTGTCACTCTCAGAGGATGTAGGCTATTGGGAACGACTCTCAGCTACTACCACCTCACATTTTAGAGCAATGTCTGTAAAACTGACTTTGTTTGTAGCTGATTGTGGCGGCCATCTTGAATCTGCTTGACTCCAAACGTTTATCAGTGGTAGACGTGCATCCAGTGATTATGTTCTGAAAGATTCATTAAATTTGTTCAGTGTTAAACAAGACATTTTGCTAACAGACACATTTCATGTTTGTCTTAAATTTACTGTAGATACAAAAGGCCTTTAAAATGGTCCCAGCATAAAAGTTAGCATGTCGATTAGCAGCAAAAGAAACGTGTGCTCTTATTTTTGCAGAAACATGATCGGTGTTAAAAAGTTAACGATCTAGATAATATAAGGTATAATGTATGAATACAGAAATAAATGTACAGCAACATGTAATGTAGAAATGTAAAACAGGTTAATAATCAATCCTTTCTCCTTACTGGGTCGTGGGGGGGACTGGTGTCTATCTCAGCAGTCAGTGCAAATGGCGAGGTACAACCTGGACAGGCCACAAGTCCAGCTTGACTAAACATGATCCTTTATTTAACGTTATACCACATCAACCAATTCGTGCAAATGGTTTGTCTGATGTGGAGAAGAAGGGGAAGCTCACACTGGGCAGAGAATAGCAGTCAGCATGTTATCCCACTTATCTCCCGCCTGTCACGTCTTTAACCTTATCTGAAAACTAAATGCTGCCATCCACTTTTTTATATTTCTACTGTCTGGGTCTTGTTGTTCAGGTTGATGACTCATTTTTATTACCATTTGTCTAAGAATGCTATAATGGAGTTAGCATGCTAAATATAAAAAGGTGAGAAGCTATATATACCCTGATGCATGCTCAATAATCCTTGCATGGAACCAACTTCCAGTTTCTGTCCATGAGGCTGACACATTGTCCATATATTTAGCTTATATATGTTTTAAAAGGGCCAATAAATTAACCAGTGCACCAAGTTTTTTTGTTTGAAAATGTTAATGGACAAGAAGCAAGAGTGCTTATGATCAATGTATTTGTTACCTGATAGCTCTTTGAATATAGAATATATATTTATTGGCATATTTGCACCGAGGTACAAAACATTGCAATTGGCGCGCGCACCATCCTAAGAGGGACGTACGCACGGAAAACTGCAGCAATAATTAAATTGCGCCGCCCACAATCAGATATGGAAAAAAATAACCTCAGTTTGAAAAAAAAAAATCTTAAACTCTCACCACATTAACTGTGAGTAGATTTACAAATTTTATAGCAAATTGACGAACACTGGCATAAGAAGCTTCATCTGACAAGTTGTGTTTCCATCAACGATTTTAGTTCTGCAGTGGCAGCACTTAAATGGGGGGTTCCGCAGGGGTCCATCCTGGGTCCTCTCCTATTCTCCTTATACCTGCTGCCACTTGGTGCTATTTTCCGGAAACACAACTTACCTTTCCACTTCTACGCCGATGACTGTCAAATTTACTTCCCCCTAAGACACAACAGTACATGCTCTTTTCAACCTCTGCTCGACTGCCTGGCTGACATCAGGGACTGGATGGCTTTAAATTTCTTAAGTTTCAATGAAAAGAAGTCTGAAGCCATGTTGTTCCCTCCCAATGACACAACCTCGAACCACGTCGACCTTTCTGCTCTAGCCCTGTCTGAAAAAAGACTGGGTTGACATGGATATGAAGCTTGTAGGATATAATGAGTCATGTCATTGAGCCGTTTACATATGTAATTTATCATTTTCAACAGGAACATTTCCAGATACAGTAATATGAAAATAGCTAAGGTAGTACCTCTTTTTAAAAATGGTGATAAATGTATATTTAACAATTATAGACCAATATTCTTGTTACCACAGTTCTCAAAAAGTCTAGAAAAACTATTTGTGATTACGGTAGATTAGACCAATTTATTGATAAACATAATATTCCAAGTAGCAGTCAGTATGGGTTCAGAGCAAAAAACTACGTCATTGGTTATCATGGAATTAATAGAACAAATAACTACTGCTAATGATCAAAAACAATATTGTGTTAGTATTTTTGTTGATTAAAAAAGCATTTGATACTATTGATCATACCATTCTCCTTGACAAATTAAATAAACATTGTGTTAGAGGACCAGTGTTACAATGGGCATCTAGCTATTTGAAAGACAGGAAACAATTTGTGCAAATAAATGATGTAAGATCCGACATCTGCAATATCACATGTGGAGTTCCTCAGGGCTCTGTACTTGGACCCAAGTTATTTATTTTATATGTGAATGACTTGGTAAAGGTGTCAGGACTCCTTAAATGTATCCTTTTTGCTGATGATACCACATTTTTTTGTTTGGGTAAAGATATGGAACAGATGGAGGTGGTGAAGACAGAATTTGTTAAAATACAAAATTGTTTAAACTTAATAAATTATCATTAAATTTAGATAAAACTAATTACAGGTACATGATATTCAGTAATAAAAAGGAAACTGTTGATGTTCCATTTGAGATTGATGGTGTTGAGATTTGTCGTGTGAATGAGGTGAAGTTTTTGGGTGTTATCATTGATGACAAACTGACGTGGAAGCATCACATAAATTCTGTAAGAATAAAAATAGCTAAATCCATTGCAGTATTATACAAAGTTAGGAACTTGTTAAATGATAAAGCCCTTTATTTGTTGTATAACACAATTATTGTTCCACACTTAATTTATTGTATTGATGTCTGGGGAAAAGCATGTAAAACAATCACAAAGCCTATTTTTGTATTACAGAAAAGAGCTGTAAGAATTATCACTAGAAAACATTACTGTCATCCATCAAGTACATTATTTTATCAACTGAAATTATTGAAGTTCCATGATTTGGTGGATTATAATATTTTTGTCAGTTATGTATAGGGCTCATAATAATGAACTACCTTTGAATATGCAATAACATTTTGTTAAACAACAAAGTTGTTATAATCTCAAGGGAACAGAGATATTTGTTAAACCAAAATATAGAACCAGTTTGAAGGGATGGTCAACCTCAATCAGGGGGATTGGATTGTGGAATGGTTTGGAGAATGAAGTTAAAAATGCAAAATCAATGTTTAAATTTGAGAAAATGATCAAATATATGAAATAGTGTAACGTGTATTGTATTGTAGTTCGATAATGATAGGGAGTTGTTCTTTTTTTGTTCTGTTACTTGTAGACGATTATTGTTTGAATTGATTGTTTGAATAAGGGGGCAGATATAAGATTTTTTTTCTTCCTTCTGCTGCCCTTCATTTTATATTTTATATTGTATTTGTCTCATGTATGGGGTTGTTTAGTGTTGTATTTTAAAACGAATAAATTTGTATTAAAAAAAAGTCGCAAATCTGGGAGTGATAATGGACCCTTGAAACTCAACAGTCATGTAAACATGATCGTTAAATCCTGTTTTTTTCCAGCTGAGGCGACTGTCTAAGCTGAAGCCCATATTATCCAAAAATAACCTGGAGACAGTAATTCACGCATTTATTACATCTAGGCTGGATTACTGCAATTCACTCCTGTTTGGTATCAGTCAGACCACCATTGCACAATTACAACTGGTCCAAAACGCAGCAGCCCGATTTTTAACCAGTACAGGCAAAAGAGAGCACATTACACCAGTCTTGGCCTCCCTGCACTGGCTACGGTTCATCTTCGAATCCAGTTCAAAATTCTCATGTATGTCTACAAATCGCTGAACAGTCTCGCCCCCGCCTATCTCTCTGATTTGCTACAGCTGTATGTCCCACCACGTGCTCTGAGGTCAGTGGACCAGGTACTATTAACAGTTCCAGGAACTCGTCTTAAACGCAGAGGTGACAGGGCCTTCTCTGTAGCAGGACCAAGACTCTGGAACGAGTTACCTCTGCTTGTCAGACAGGCCCCCTCACTCTCAGTTTTCAAATCCCGTTTAAAGACCCACTACTACAGTATTCTGTTGCTTTCAACACCAGCTGATCTGTGTTTTGGTCGTTATATTTATTATCTACAGTACAATGTTTTTTATGTCTATTTTTTGTATTTCGTTGTGTGTGTTGCCTGTTGTTTGTTTTTGTTTGTTTGTTTGTTTGTTTGTTTGTTTGTACAGCCCTTTGGTTGGCCTTGTTGCTGTTTTAAGTGCTCTATAAATAAAATGGTATTGTATGGTATCTGTTGAACATCTAAAAACAGGTTATCAAAGCCCAGATAGTCATGTTTCTACCTGCAGTGCTGTTGGAACTCAACAGTTAGCTGTTTTGCCCTTTCGTTGAAACTGGACTAAAAGTTGTAGCAATCCCCTGAAGTCTATGTTGAATAAGAAAAATAACTGATGGCAAAAGAAAAGAAAGTTACAGAGAAAGGCTTCCAGTTATTCAGGAATCCTCACAGGGGTTCAGGAATACCATACCACTTTACTTATAAAGCACTTAAAACAGCAACAAGTTAAAGTAGGTTTATTGTCATTTTGTCACATGTGGTACATGAGGTGGAACAAAATTATGCACACAGAGTCCCAGTTACATCCAACAATAGCAAAAATATAAAGTGAATAAAGAAACAGTATACGGATCTATTTCACTTTACGCTAAAGAAATGCCAGATGGTAGGCTAAAAGATCTAAGATAAACACTAAACACTCATAATGTAAAACAATACAGCACGGTGGTGGATCAGTGGTTAGCACTGTTGTCTCACAGCAAGAAGGTCCTGGGTTCAATCCCAAGATGGACCTGCATGGGGTCTTTCTGTGTGGAGTTAGCATGTTCTTATTGTGCTCGCGTGGGTTTTCTCCAGGTACTCCAGTTTCCTCCCACAGAACAAAAACATGTATGACGGGCTGCCTTCAGGCACAAGCTTCCCTTGCAAAAAGAGATCTGTGATCTCAATGGGATTTGCCTGGTTAAATAAAGGTTAATAAAATAAATAATAAACTAATACGATGTAACAACAGCAGCCCGAACACGAGTCTGTAGTGAGCAGATGGGTACGAGGGGCTGAGATGGTGTAGAGGCAGGGCAGCCGGCTCAGGACCAGAAGGTCCCGGGTTCGATCCCCGATCACGGCATACCTCGTTGTGTCCCTGGGAAAGACACGTAACCCCGAGTTGCTCCCGGTAGGACAGGTAGCACCTTGCATGGCAGTCTACCGCTACCGGTGTGTGAATGTGTGTATGAATGGGTGGATGGTTGGTACTGTGAAGCGCTTTGGGGCCCCTCAAAGGGGACTGGAAAGTGCTATATAAGTAAGCTCCATTTACCATTTACGAATGAACACAGCAGCATGAAATAATCAGCAGCATGGATAATCAGCAGCACATATCACCAAGCCAGGCAACAAAAGTGAGTTTTCAAACAAAACAGTGAGTGGGGGAGCCTGCTTGACATGCAGTGGTAACTCATTCCACAGTCTTGGACCTGCAACAGAGAAAGTCCTGTCACCTCTGAGCTGAAAATGAGTGCCTGGAACCAATAAAAGCTTCTGGTCTGCTGACCTCAGAGAGCGCTGTGGGACATATGGCTGCAGCAGATCAGTGAGATAGGAAGGGGAAGAACTGTTCAGAGATTTAAAAACATGCAGAAGTATTTTTAAATGAATTTGAAAGTGAACCGGGAGCCAGTGAAGTAAGGCCAGAACTGGAGTAATGTTCTCTATTTTGCCTGTATCAGTTAAAAAAATCAGGCTGCAGCATTTTGAACCAGTTGTAATCGTGCACTGGAGGTCGACTGATTCCAAAAAGAAGCACATTGCAGTAATCAAGCCTGGATGTTCTGAAAGCATGTGTTACTGTTATTAATCATTTCCTGCATGTACTTTGTATTAAAGTGATGTTTTTACCCTTGATATTGCAAACCACTTGTTATTCTGTGATTGATCCTGAGTTTGTAAGCTCATTTTTGAAGCATGTGTTTTCTTCTGTTGCTCCTTGTTTCTCAGTAAATCAGCCTCTTGTTCCTCTGCTCCCTGCTCAGCCTGTCAGGTGAGCCTTTGCCTTCAGGCTGAGGAGATAGGCAGGGCTGTGGAATGATAGAGAAGATATAAGAAGGTGAAGGAGGAGGAGTTCTGTGTGCCTCCTTGTTGAGCTGCGTGCCATTCTGCTCGTCTTGTGTGCATGCAGGATTGCACAGGTTGCCCTGTGTTTACCCCCGCTGTCTTTATCTCCCTGTCTGTCTCGCCAAGCTTCTCCTATTCTTAATCTCTCCCTCAGCCCTGCCTCTGCTTTGTGCTTTGTTTGGTCAGGCTCCCCTTTTCCAATTTGCACTTTCTTGTGAGCCTGAAAACCTTTTGCCCCATCTTCAAAATGACTCTGCCACTCCCTCCTCTCACCTCAGTGAGTCATGCAGCAGGTCCTGGCTGGGTTGCTTTACCTGATTGCCCTCCAGGGATTGTCATTGACACACCAACCTGATGGCACTACTTGACCTGGTGTTAGGAGAAGGGAGCATTAGAAGATGCACATGAGGACAGGGGTCACAGGCATATAAACAAGACGATGAGGAAAGACGAGGTTTCACAGAAACACGTGGGACTGTGTCTGTGAGAGCAAGATAAAGTCATAAAAGGAGCTGAAGGACTTTGAATTATTCAAAGGTGGTTGTTTGATGCAAACCTTTGTGGATTTATGTCTTCGTGATGTGTTTGCTCATCTAAAGCAACAAATAAAAGCAATGCATAAAGCAAATGCAAATCAATTTGAATGGATTTTTTAATTAATCTGGGTTTCAGTGGACGTGCTCTTCAAATGTGTACCTGCACAAACAAACACGGACATCAGACGTGAATCCAAATCATTAAAGTTAAATTATTCAGTGTTTGAATAGAGGGCTTCTCTATAGAGACAAATTACTGCTTCGATAGGCAGGTGTTTTCCAGTAATGAAGTGTGTGTGGCTCAACTATATCACCATAAATGTCCAGCACAGCTTGGAACAAACACCATTTATCACCTGAGATACATTTACAAGGATTTAACTTGACCCCTGTGTCTGTTTGTTACAGGCATGTTTCTTTACAGAAGCCCAATGTGTGCAACAAGTTGACAGATTTTTTTTCTTGCTCTTAAAATGTTTGAAATTCCTGAATTCTTAGTTGTTTCAATTTCTCAGTGACACTAACAGAAGACTCTCAGCTACTACCACACCTCATTTTAGCTCAGAGTTGAACAATAAAAAAAAATCTCTCTATTATAATAATTTTAGTATTTACCCAAGGTACCATAATTTCCAGGCTACTGAGCACATTTGAAAATAAGCTGCGTCCACAAAAAAAGAAGAATTTTTTAAAATACATTTT